>CAHIKZ030004573.1:1172500-1197500 GCA_903632075.3 Acanthosepion pharaonis | reverse complement strand
ATATATATATATATATATATATATATATATATATATATATATATAAATACAAATACAAATGAGAAAATCAGAGATAAAGTAAAATTCTGCGGTTCGTAGCATTTACTTTTAAAAAAATGCTCAATTTAAAGTAGAGCAATAATATTATTGTCATTTTAATATACAATATTATAACAAAACATATTGAAATCGCTGCAACAGTAGCTTTCATGTTTCGGTATTGCGTTGTACCTCTTCAGGTGATGGTAAGTGACTGGTGATTAAATAATTTTTAGTAAAATTTCAAAAGTAAAATGTTACCTCTTTTCCGAAAGATAAAGGGGTGGGGTAGAAACACAAGCCTAGAATTAAAAATAGACTTGTGAGTTTGTCTTGATCAACTAATTAAATGTCACCTCTACTATAAATAGAAAAATTAAACTCAGAGCGTTTATTTGGGGTAGTTATTTTTACATATATATATATATATATATATATATATATATATATATATATATATATATATATATATATATATATATATATATATATATATATATATATATATATATATATATATAGCTGGTCACTTGTACTCGAGGATGCCCGTCTACTAGGGTAGCTAGCCAATCCCTATTGAAGACACTTGCTCAGTTATTGAATACTCACAGAGCCCACCTGTGGTTTATACTGCAACTAACAGACCTTAGTTACAGTTTCCGGGGAAGGTTCTAACCACTCGGTCATGTGCTCATGATATATATATATATATATATATATATATATATATATATATATATATATATATATGTTTATATAAATATATATGACAAAATGCAAAATATTTTTGCATTTCTTCGTTCTTTAGATTCATCAGACTAAATATCTACGTTGATGTAGTTACACATGTACATGAATGAAGAAATATATATATATATATATATATATATATATATATATATATATATATATATTAGGGGGCACGGTGTTAGTGAGTAGAGGCTCGGAGAGTCAAATCCATCATATTTACTTACGTGCTTGGTAAAGGTATGAATCCTCTTCTTCTCCCTCCAGCTATGGGTAATTAGCAGGACAGACTGGGTTCTATAGCCTTGGATGGCAAATGGTCTAGAAATAAAATCTGAATACAGTTTCGATTCATGTAAACAGAATGTGTGTGTGTGTTTGTATGTGTGTGGAGAGAGTGAATAATGATAAAAATATAGTTTTATGGTATGCTATATTTATAGGTTAAATATCAAGGACATACCTTATGTCATGTGGATATTGAGATCAACAACCAAATAAGCAGATTACGAAGAAAAATATGCATAGGAATAACTGAAGGACCCTGGAAACAGAGAAACTACGCTCACAATTCATCCTACGGGAACAGCACAATGGAATATATATGGAAAAGTTAAAAACAAATAAATCACACCAAAAATATCATGGAAAATAAGGAAAACAGCATCAACCTACAACAATAATCCCAAACCTGTGAACTCTGCAGGAGAAAATAACTATAATTACCTTCCTAGACCAACAAACATTACTAGATAAACAGTCAGAACTTCTCTCCAAATGTAGACACGAAAAAAAATTTTTACGATGTTATTTAAAAGTCAAAACCTAATAGCAAATACAAGTAAAAACATAGAAAAGTAAAATAAAATAAACAAAATATTTAAAACAATAAATAAACAAATTCTGTAAACTTCTAATGAACAAACTACAAATGCTAATGCAAGTAAATAATAGTAATCAGCAATAAACAATAAAGTAACCAATAATAAATAATGATTAAGAAAGTTAACAAAACACTGTCAATACATATGTAATCATTTAACAGAAGTGACTATAAATGTTCACGTGTTTCTGTGAGCTTACACACACAGAAACGCACACATACAAATACACACACATATATGGGTCTAAGATCAAATGCAGAACAAATATGGATCGGAATTTGAAAGGATGATAAAACAAAAAAATATGAAACATATATCAAGACACACATGCGCAATTACGAATACACATTACCATCCGGTACCCACTTAGACATACAAAAATCTTCACAAGCTTACATACACGTAGAATTATCTACGGTTTTAATACACGTGACACGTGTCTGACTAATGAGAGCGGACCTAAACATAATTGAAAATACCAGTGTTTCAATCTCTTTGTTTTCTCTCAATTTCTGACCAAGCGTTAATAAAAGTGAAACATGTTAGATTGATATACGTTTTCCTATTTGTTCTTTATTTTATCATATATATATATATATATATATATATATATATATATATATATATATATATAATATATAATAACTACAGATAACCGCATTCAAATCGACAATTATTTCTACTCAATAGCTTCTAGAACAATTTGAGACAAAATCGTTTTCACCCACTCAATAACTTTTAGGATTAGGATTGGAAACTTCCGTTTAATAGCCTCTAAAATAATTTGAAACGTATCTGTTACCTTCCATCCTATAACCGTTAGGATAATACAATAGAACTTCTACCCATAATGCACCATTGACCAGCATATATAAATAGTCGAGCCAAAATACAGCCCATATAGCCTGATATGTGTTTAAGCATGAGACAAGCCGTTGTCAATGGGTTTTGATCTCAATCTCATAGGACATATTGAGTAAAATGATAATAGATTTTTTTTGTTATTATTAATCACAGAAGATAGATTAAAACATTTTAGGAGTTTGTTTGGGTTGCCAAAATTGTCTTCGCCTCCGAAGCCCTGAGAATCCTTGCTGCGCCACTGATCAATAACCATCAAAATCACTTACGATTCTGGAATGGTATAAACATGTTATTAAATGAAAAAAAAAAGGAAAAAAAACATCCCCAAGATCAGAACAAAGAAAGTTAAAGTACTTCCTTCCTATGGCTACAATATTACAGAACAGTGTAACGACACCATAGAAATGAGAGATCTTAAAGACAGTGCTTGGTAGAAAAATTTAAAGTGAAAATGAAAAAGAAAACAATCGTCGAGAGTTATTGTATTATTTTTGTTTCATGGTAAGGGTAACATTAGTCCATACTGTATAAGGAAGCTTACTCGGCATTCAATGACCGGGCAGCAAGTATTCCTATCGGAACAAATTTATAAAATCTTTCTCTTAAAATGATTTTCAGGAAAACATGATTCTCAAGTCCAGTAACTCTTATTGCTCTTTCCAGTATTAATTGGGGTTTACTTCCTAACCTTTTATTTGAAGTAGTGTGGGACGTCAACATCTTGATTGTGTCATTATTTTCTCTCCGAATTATATGTGCTATCCATTTTAGTTGTTGCTACTGTTGAAAGTCCTGAAGTGATGTGGTTACTCTTATTTGGTACTGTTCATTGTGATTCTGTTCACAGGGTTCGAAGAAGGTTTGGCCTTCACTGGCTGAAAGCAATTTTTAACCATTCATCTTAAAAATCTTTTGTATACAGTTTATATATTTCTGAACTTGTTGGGCGACATGTATGACATCCATATGAAAGTCTCGACTGACGAGGATATTTACAAACATGACTCGAGATTTCAGGTTAATATTTTGGCTTTGTAGCAACTAGTGGTGTTGTGCGAAACTACCAGCAGGCAATGTATTGATATTCTCGAAATTTACACTGCTTCACGGTGCACTGAGTCTTAAACTTAAAAAACATATAAAACCTATCACGTGACATCACAAACGCTCAGAAATCAAATTTCTCACTAATTAAACTTTGAATATCGTTTAATGTATATTATTCTTAATGTTGTAACCAAGGGAAGGTTACTGAATAGAATAATCACACGAAGGTTGGTAATGAACGATTATACTTAGAACAAGAACAACACATATAAGATTCGCCAGCGGCCCGTAGAAGTAGTAGTCAGCTGCTAGAAGTGAGTCAAGTGGATTCCACAGTGAATCTCCAACGGCAGGATATCTACCAACCGCCCTACGCGGTCTAATGTGGTACAAGGCCAAATTTAATATGGGTTATCCCAGCCCGTAGGCGCGGCTAAAAATTCCCCGTAGACCCCGTACAAAACGGGGTCGGGTAGCTGTTTCCCAAGACGAGACTCTGCCCTTCGACAAAGTCACGTCTGGGGACCCTCTCTGCCCGGAGGCAGAGAGTTTGACCAGCAGAGCTGGAAAAGAATCTCCGACTGCAGACCAACATACAGTATTTACTACGGTATTAATGTGAATGGGGACATAACCATTATCGTCAGTAGATATGCTACAACATTATGTAATAGATACCAGTTCGGAATGAGAAATCAGAAAATGAAGTTCGAATTCCAGTTAGGTTCGTTAGAATCACTTACGCTTGCGAAGGGCATGTATCCATCTCAAAAGTTAATAAACCGTAACAATTTCCTGTTTTTTTTTCTGTTGGTATGTGTCGTAACCTAGGGAAGGTTACTGAATAGAATAATCAAATGAAGGTTGGTAATGAACGATAATACTTAGAATATGCGTAGAAGTAGTAGTTAACTACTAGAAGTGAGTCAAGTGAATTCCACAATGAATCTCTAACTGCAGACCAACATACAGTATTTACTACTGTATTTATGTGAATGGGGACATACCCATTATCATCTGTAGGTATGCTACAACACTTAATAATGACTGACGGCAGTCAAAACCTCATGAACCATGGACAATTTCTATAAATCTTTTGGATCAAGAGACGGAATAGATTAGGCATATTCTTATACGTTAACTTCCACAAAATATCATTCTAGAGATGCTCATTTGCTAGTATAGCTAGATAAGCCCTGTTGCAGACGCCTATTCAGAAATATTTTAACCAAGGACATATGGCCCAATAGATAAAAGCTTTAGCTGAAGTGATCTATTGATTTGACACAAATAATTGTGAGTTCAATATCTGGCCACGGCAGAAGGGAAAACACTTGGAGAGTTGAGGTAATAAAGGGAAATAACTGAAACTGATATATCCAGAAAGGCATGACACGTGGAACGGGAACACTCCACCACAGTGGACTATATAAAGGGTTCAGTTCGAACTTCCAAAATATATCACCTGAAAAAGTCCGGAGCGTACAACAGCCGAAACATCCTGATTATGACAATGAAGATGAGGACAACAGTGGAAACAATGTAAATAGAAATAGTTTTGTTTCTTTACCACCCACAGAACCAACGCTGAACAGATCTTTGTTACAGTTTCTTCAAGATATGCGCAACATGGCATGATCAGTAGTTGAACAACGCTCAAACACTCGCTCACGATGAATTGTGACTTCGTTCAAGTTTTTCAGATCTTGGAGAGAATTCCTTGACTTTTAGTTGGAAGTCTGATATTTTTTGTGCTTGGACCTACAGCATCATTAAAATTCTCGACATTGATCAGTTGCTGAACTTTTGAAGCGCTTTTCCAGACAATAAATATAAGAGAAAAACAGCATTAAAAGTGCATTTAATGTTCAGTCACTTTTTCACTAACATAAAATTTTCAAATTTATTTATTTATTTTTTTTGCAAATATTCTAAAATTCCGAGCACGCAAAAGTAATAAAGAGGTGATTAAACTTCGCAGACATTTCTCAGATTTTCCTAACTTCGAACAAAGCGATAAAATTGGAAGCTTGCAAGAACCTCATATATTTGAACGCACGCAAACATAATCACGTGTATGTCATAGTCAGGTCACGGCGACCTTTGTTGGAATATTTACAGATGTCTGTTACTAAAGGCGGGCAAACGATAATTTTATTTTATTTCTTTTTCAAAATTCTATTGACGAAAAATCTCTCTTTTCTAAATAGCAACAATAAAATACTTTTCAACGCATCCAAAATATTAATACAGCTTTTTTTTTTCCAAGATTTCAAAAATCCGGAGTCGGGGGTAGATAAGGAAGATATACTAGATAAGTAGTAGGATAAGATATTTACTGCATGACTTATAAACAAGTCAAAGTTGTTGAAAGAAATCTTCTTTCTTTTTTCTTTCTTTCCTTCTTTCTTTCTTTCTTTTCCCCTCTTTTTCTTTTTCTTAAACTCTAAAATAACTGCGATTAGACACAGTATCTTTACAGTCGGGGACATGAAATAAGAGTAACAACATAAAAAAAAACCCAAAAAAACAAAAAAAAAAAACATGGCAATGTTTAACCTCCCCCACACAAAAAAAATTACGACGTGCCAGACGGCTGGTTATTCCTTTGACACCGCTTTTATTCATTACACTTTCAACTCTGTTGGCAATTTTTCCTTACAAGATTATAAAAAAATTGTGAACCAAATACAATGCGATATTTATTAGCTACCTTTTAAAAAGATTTATTATCTATCATTTTATGAAGAAATAAATTTGAAAAAAACTAAGAAGAAATGTGATAGCATCTATTTCGCTTTTTGGTTTGGTTTAGTTTGTTTTACGGCATATCAATCTCACTGGGTTATTTAATGCTGACAGGATTTTTATTGCTGGTAATATATTTTTAAATGTATTGCTGATAATATTTTTTTTTCAAAATATATTTCTGCTAATTTTTTTTCCAAAAATGTATTGCTGCTATTAAAATCTATTTTTACACTTTCCTAGTGTTTAGACCCCAGTTTGGGGGTTAACTATTTTCCCATAGTTGGGACCCTAACACGTGCTACCAGCCTGGGTCAGGGTGCACTTGAGAACACCAGCAAATAAAAGGTGGTTCCACACCCGTCAAAAACTTCTTCTCAGAGGCCTTGCAGCTGGATGTAGTTTATCGTCATACCCAGGAATCCTCGGGTCTTACTCCTCTGCAGATGTGCAGTCAGTGTATTCTGTAGCCCTAGCCGACAATAAACGCTTTTTAAGACAATTAACATTTCAGAGGGTGTCAAAGGTGCATACAATAATAGCCGTGTCAAGATAATAACCATCCTTTTGACACAACGATTATTTTGCGGGCACGGAGATTAAAAATTGCCGAAAACGTCTTCTTTTCGCCTGCTGTTGTTCAATTACTACGTTATATTTTAGTTGAAACTAAAACTGAAATTTTTTGCATATCGCTGCATGTCACTTGTCCCATTTCATACATCTGTTGGTGTTATTAAAAAGCAAAATTTCGTTTCAGAAGACAAAGTGACAACGTAGTAACATTGTTGCCAGTAAAAAAAAAAAAAAGACAGTTCAGTGCGTGAACTATGTATTGGGGTCACCAAAAATCAAAGCAGGTGCAGAATTTTAAATATCTAACAGTCGACGGAATCTGTGGCACAGAAATCCGTAGGCAAAAAGGAATAGGGAAAATATATTTTTATCGTGATTTTCCCTCTGTACAAGGGCCGGGAGCCACTAGTGGTGGAGGGTTATAGAATAAGAAGCGCAGTTTATGCGGATAGGTCGGGGAAAAAAAAGGTTAACTCTAGACTTGTTCGGGCTAAGATTGCAGTGATCGGGAAAACATCCTCTTGGGAGTCGATTCCACGAAGTACCAGTTTGCGGGGAGAGCCTGCTCGAGTGGCACTTACATCTCACAAATGGAATGAAAGTGGTTCGTTACAATGTGCATACCATGGCGGGTCCTAGCCGTGAAGGTTAGAATTGGTGGAACTAAGGAATATAATTCGTCGGAGTACTTTCTATGGAAATAGCGATAGGGCAAGAAGAGGTCTGCGACATTTCGTCTGTGTAAGAGTGATTGTAGAGTGAAAAACAATTTGCCACCCACAAGGACGCGGAGACGGTTTTGGACTGGAAAGAGAGAACTGGGTATGTCCTGCCCAACAGTACACTCATTTTAGGTCTGATCTGGCTCTTCTAAGGGTAGCGGATAGTAGGAAGAACTAGGTACTTGCTGGACTGGTACAGAGATCCGACCATTTTCCCAGCATCTTTAACGATGGATCATATATAAGAGCTGTATTTGTTGTTTAGGTTTAATGTAAGGTTCAGCAGGCGCTCAATTCACGGGGCCTACCAGAGGAAACATCCGTTCATCGTGATTGGTGATAGTTCAGGGTCCGTTCAGCGATGACCATGGGTGATCGCTTTGGAATACCGGTTGCTGTAGCTTGGATGTGTAGGTGGTCTAAACGGCTCATGGCCATATTACATTGCAATCTCAGTTCTCGTACTATCACTAAAGTTAAGCAAAGTAGAGTTGGTCGGCATCTAGATAGATGGCCGCTTTGGAATACTAGCTTTGATATGTGGATGGTCAAAATGGCTTACTGCCATCTCACATTGAAACCGCGGTGCTCGTATGTTCACCGAAGTTAAGTAACATCGAGCTTGGATAATACATGGATGAGTGACCGCTTGGGAATTACAGGTACTGTAAGCTTCGATGTGTGGGTGGTGTGATGGATAACATCTCAGAAGTGGAGACTGGACAGTTCAGTTCCATTTGGATTCATTATATCCACTTAGGTACTATTGTGAGAGGTTGGAATCTACTTTTCATTCCATCTTTGGGTTAACTAGAAGAATTTGTTTCAGTATATCATTATTATCTTCAAAAACTCATATAATCTAAAAATGCTTCCTGGCTTTAAATAAATTGCAAAAAGTTGATAAACCGTAAAAAGAAATCATCTTTATCACGATTTTATATTCTTGGGAAATGTATGAATCCATTCCTTTCTCCCCAGCTATGGGTTAATTAGTAAGATTTGTATTAGTAAATCATTATTACTTTAAAAACAAATTATTTAAATCTAAAACATTTTCTGGCTTTAAATAACCTTCAAATGGTTGATAAGCCATAAAAAAAACAAATCAATTCAATTAATGTTCATAATTAATTTAATTTTTTTGCTGATGGAATACCTCAAATTTTTACATTGTCGACAAATCTAATTCAATGATGTTAACATTGGCCAGCTGTTTTGACCGCGTTTTCGGCTATTTTGCATGGAGAATTGGTCTAATTTTTGGTTGATACATATGAATTCATTGCAACCCGTTACGGTTTATTGTGAGGACTTTCCGATAATGATGTATTTATTTGATACTTAGACCAGTTGGTGATACGAGGTAGTCACACTTCGGTAAACCGAATTATTGTGTTTGAAATCCGATCTTCATACCGACTCTACCACGGTTATCATTGGCCGTTATCTCTTACGAAAAATAATTTACGTTGGCCTGATAGAATGTTTAACACGCGCTCATTAATTTACTTTTGCCATGTGTAGCAGTATCAAGATATTAGAGTCAGTATGTGCTTGCCGTAAGCAGTAGTTTTAATCAAGTTGTTATTTTACCTACGCAACAGTTTCGTTTAATTTGGATGTTGGCCAAAGTCTATTTTATATTTGATAAACAGCATAAAGAAATCAGGCACAAGTTTAACCAAATGAAATCCTGCATTATATCTGACGTTTGCACTAGGAAGAAGTGACAGATGAACACGTTCAATGGTAAGTACTCAGATGTCAGTACGTTTCTTGTGCTTACTTCATGAAACATAAAAAATAGGTTTGGTTTGTTCATTTTTACGGCATATCAACCTCAATGCCGATAAAATTTTTGTTGCTGGTAATATTTTTTCCTTCAAAAATCTATTTTTGGTAATATTTTTTTCTTCAAAAATGTATTGCTGGTAATAATGTATTGCCGGTAATAATTTTTTCTTCAAAAATTTATTGCTGATAATTTTTTTACAAAAAGTATTTCTGGTATTAAAACCTATTTTTACACTTTCATAGTGTTTTGACCCCAGTTTGGGCGTTAACTATTTGCCCATAGCTGGGACACTAACTGGTGCTCCAACCCCGGGTTAGGGTGGATCTGGGAACACCAGCAATTATGAGGTGGTTCCACGCTCCTCAAAACCTCCTGATCAGAGGCCTTGCTGCCGGATGTAGTTTATCGTCTTACCCAGGACGCGGATGTAGTTTATCGTCATACCCAGGACGACATAAAAATAGGAGCGGAAAGTTGGAGACAAGGGCGTGATGTAACAAAGAAGGATTAGATTCATGGTTATTACACGAATTATAAAAGCAACTATGAAATATACCTTGAAAGACCTAATTCTCGTTAAATTTAGATCTTCTAAAAAGGAAGCATTGCATTTTAACGGATATATAAAAAAGAATCATCACCTTTTAAAGAGTAATAATGAAGACAGTCGTTTCCAAAGAAATATTGTCCTGGTTAAGACGATAAGCTACATCCGGCAGCAAGACCTCTGATCAGGATGTTTTGAGGAGTGTGGAACCACCTCTTAATTGCTGTTGTTCCTAGGTCCATTCTGACCCGGGGATTGTAGAACATGTTTCGGTCCCAGGTATAGAAAAATAGTAACAAACCTGGGGTCAAGACATATATATATATATATATATATATATATATATATAAATAGAAAAAATTATCAGCAATACATTTTTATAGGAAAAAAAATACCAGGTGTATATGATTATAAAATATACAAGCAATACATTTTTTTGAAGGAGAGAATAAAATTTTGGTATTAAATGACCCATAAGGAGTTGATATGCCATTAAAGAAACAAGCCAAACGAAACTACAGAAATATTCGGCATTCATTGACTGAAAAGTTAGCGTTACAGTCGGTTAAAATTCACAAAATCTTTCTCTTAAAACAATTTTGGGGAAAACATCCAGCTCAAGTCCACTAACTGTTATCGCTCTTTCTAGCATCATTGTCGGTTTCCTTACTAAACTTTTGTTTAAAATAGTCTTGTAAGTCAAACATTTTAATTATCATTATATTCTCTTCGAGTTACATCGGCTATCCATTTTAGTTGTTGCTGCTGTTGAATATCTTCAAGTGATGCGGGCTTTGATATTTGGTAAATTTCTTTGTTTTTCTGTAGCGTCAAGTCCAAGAGATTTTATAAAAGATCGCCTTCTTTAAAATCTAAAGGATTCAACCGCTTAAAGCCGTTTTTAATCATTCATATAATTGAAAACGGTTGTATACAGGTGACAGTCTAGTTCAGTGGTTCCCAAACGTTGCTGCATGCTTCATTAGTGCACAGAAGAGGGTAGCAGGTGAAGTGGAATGATTGAAAGACAAGCAAAGTTTTAAAAACATTTTCGAAAAATTCATATGACAAAAAATAAATATGATTTAAAAATTTAAAATATTATTATAGATTATTATTATGCATGAGTCCCAGTATAAATAGTTATAAATAATTATTGACCAATTTTATCATTGTGATAGTTTGCATTATATCATCAAGCATTAAGAATATAGTAACTAGGATCCGTAATTTGAAGGAGAGAGTTATCAATGATAATGTCCAGACTTCGAATCCTTTTAACCCACTTTCTGTTTTTTTTTATTTTTAAATTTACTTTTTATCACATAAAATTTGGCGAGGCTCGAGGAAATTTGAAGCTCAAAAATGTCATCTCCACCCCCCAAGAAAAAGGGTTTGGGTACCATTGGTCTAGTTGGACGCCATGTATGACATTTATATAAGAGTCTACATCTGACAAGGCGATTTAAGAACATGATTCGAGTTGTTGTAAAATTGTACTTAAAGTGCAGGATATAAATATGCAATAGGAGAGGTAATGATTAAACTGAGGAGATGAAACTCGTTAGACTGATTTTACATCTCGCTGTTTTGCGGGAATATGCAATAATGGGACGGGGGCTTCGGAAGTAAACCACGAGGGTAAAATATGGATCTGGATTCTCAGAGTGAGACGGTGAATCCACCATTCATCCGGATGAATCCTGCAACGTCACAGTTGTACCACATCGATTACAAGGATAGGTTATGTGTGCTGCATGGAAAATTGTTTACCTGCGGTAAAAACAAAAAAATCTGATCAGATCTGCACCTTGTACCTACGCTCAATTGGTAAAGACGACTCTCCGCCCCCCTCCAATAACTGAAAACAAAAAAACAAAAAAGAAAACGCTAGGCTCAGATCTATGGTCCCATGTATCCGACAGATGCCACATGCATACTTTTGGTTTAAGAATATTTAATAATTATGCTACTGGTAAAAGAAAAATTCCAAGAAAGCCTAAATTATAGAAACTGTTGTCTCATTCCTACTAAAGTGTTGTAGAGTAGTTTCACAGTGGAGGCTTGTATTTGTACTAAGTCGGTTCTAAAAAGGTTCGACGTACAAAACGTTAGGAACTTGAAATAATAGTTAATGACGCAGCAATCTAGTTGTGGTGGTTGATACTTTAACGTCCGACATCGACTGACTCACCAACTCACTCTGAGTCCTGGCGACTGCTACTACTACTACTTATTATAAGTGGGAGAGTCTATTAACAATAGAATAGGTGTGTTTCTAGTATAACATAAAGCTAATATAAACTAAGCAAGATTAAGTTACCAATTACCCAATTTAAAGAATGGTGTTAATGTAAAGAAACAAAAACATACAGTATATAAAGAAAAAAGTTCAACACAACTTGTTTTATTAAATATAAACGTTACCTATTTTGTCAGGTTCATGATAAGGGCATCTCCATATTGGAAGTCCTATTGAATATCAAATTTACACCGTCGCTAATAAATGGGTACATTCCGAACACTTTTTTATAAAGTAGAAATTTATATTTTTTATGCTAAGTAGGAGACACTTTTATCATTTCAAATTGAACTTTTATATATCCTTCCAGATGTGGGCAATCATCGCTCCATAATTTTCTTTTTTTTTTTTGTTGCTAATTTAAAAATGCATGAAGTTTTACCATACCTCCTTGATTTTGTGATCCTTTCCTACGATTCATTTACCGATAAACTCATAAAGTAGCCTGTTTTTCTAACCTTCAGTATACCGTGTAAGTGTTAAATTCTCCAAGCCTTATTTCTTCATTAGGTGTGCCAGAAATTTCAGACATCTCTTTCTGATGGTTAGCATCAGTTTCCTTGAAGATTATGTTAGTCTTAAAAACTTTACATTATTCACATGATCAGTTTACGGCATTATTGGCATTCGTCGGCTGAACGACATCTTTGTCATTTCAACTCTCTTCTTCATCCGTGAGGCGTATGTCTAGCATAGCTGCCATCATTGAAACATTACTACATCACACCCAAATATATTATAACACACTTATAAAAAATGTGTTTTTTTATTGGTTATCTTTTTCTAACTCGAAATTTAAACACTTAATTTAGTGTAAGTAGTGTTAAATGTACTTTTTATCACATAAACTTTGGCGATGCGCGAGTAAATTTGAAATCCGAAAATGCGGCATAAAGGAAAAAATTGTGGGAACCATTAGTCTAGTTGGATGTGATACATGACATCTATATCAAAGTCTGCATCTGACAAGGCGATTTATGAGCATCATTGGAGTGCTTAGGTTAATATTTTGGTTTTGTAAAATTGTACTTAAAGTGCAGGATATAAATATGCAGTGGGAGAGGTAATGATTAAATTGAGGAGATGGAACTCGTTAGACTGATTTCAGTCAGTCAGTAGTTCACTTCTGAACCGACTGTTCGGTTACACTCTCTGCCTTCGGGCGGGGAGGAACCCGAAGGGCGGATTCTCTTTCGGGGAGGTAAACCGGCCCTGAACCCGTTTATACGGGTGTGACACCATTTAACAGGACAAAAAAAAAAAAAAAAAAAAAAAAAATGAAAAGAAAGGAAAAAGAGAAAGGAAAGAAAGGAAAAAAGAGGCGAGACTTAAGCGTAGATGATAAAAAAAACACCCACGACCAGGGGCCTTGACAATGTTATTTTGATAAGTAGCAAATGGCGAAAAGGTGTCATTACCATTGCAGAAAAAATTCTAAGTGGATAAGGGAATCGACTATGTTTTAAGACGAACTTGTGTTATCGGGGATAGATAACAGCCGCTTAATGCTGGCAAACATCTAATTAGCAAACCACAGACCGACTAGCTAAGAGAACTCCAATTTTGTTATTTTGATAATTGACAAAGAACAGGTAAAATACAGGGATTTGGATAGATAAGAAAAATTAACTGTGTCGTCTGCTAAGCCGCACACGAAACCAACCCTGAGTAACGACTGAACGTTTTTTGACAAGACATCTATAGGTGTTAGAGTTCGGTTGTGATAACAAAACTATGTTATCAGAAATTGGCACCAAGAATGACTAGAACGATGGAACTGTTTTTTCGAGACGTGTGTTTTGCTGGACGACCACCCATTCTGATAATTAGCGAAAATCTGACTGACGAAGTCCAAATGAGAGTAGAGGTTATCACACTACTGGTCGCATTGTTCTGTTGGCGGCCAGAGAAGATGAGAGCTGCGATTAAGGAAAGAAAAGGAAAAGAAAAAGATAATTTTTTTTTGAGCAAGATATATTTTTTTTCTTCCTGAAACAAAGCCAGCTGGATCGCACACGCCCGGCTGGACCTCATTGGCTGGAGGTGATCACGTGACGCAAGGAGGGAAGCCGCCGCCGCCCATTTAGAGGATGGGTATGAGAAGTTGCTACGAAGAAGTGGGGAGGACCGTTGACGCCCCTCTGAAGTATGGTGAGAAGGTGGGAGTAAGAGAAGACTTCCAAAAATGGAAAGAAGTGGAAAATTCCTAACCAAAAATAAAAGAAGTGGATATGTATTTAGAATTATCGAGGAACCTCCAACGCCGACAAACCCACCCCGGTTTTGGTCGACGTCCATATAAGCAAAGTCGCAGCGAGCAGAAATCAGTAGAGTACAGCTCAGTGGAGTAGAGTCCGGCAGAGTTTCCCGAAGAGTTCAGAGTGCTCAGTTGAAGCAGGCCTCGCAGCTGACTAAGATTCGCGAAACTTCCGAACTCATCTTCAAACCAAAAACAATTTATTTTGAAGAGCGACTTAGATCCATACCACTAAAATAAGTTTTTCGACTTTCGCCTGAAGACACACTAAGAACCAATTTCTTGAAGAACAGACAACTTAAAGTATTAAAAAAAAAAAAAACAACGTGTCACAATCCATATAACAGGTCGGGAGATAGACGCAGTCCTATGTATCCAGCAACTAGACATAAAGTATTGTTATCCTTTTTTTGATACCTGGAACTTTTGAGTTATCATTTTATTTCTTTTATACATATTTATGCGATACTACCCTCGCTTGAACCCAACTTGCATTACGGCCCTAACGACTGATTGATTTCGTCTGCCTAATATCAATTCACAACGTGGGTAGGCAGACTGGAGATCAACGCAGTTACTTTGGTAACCAGACGTTGGAAGCGAGTTGGGAACGACGTGGCTGATATCGAATCTAACCAGATTCCCATCCGAATCACCAAAAGGTTAGAACGTCACATTTGGGTGCCGCGACCGATACCAAGCCAGTTGGTCGTCACAGGACGAGACAACACGACTGACGCGACAGGCGGACGTCACGTTTGGAGCGGCGACACCCGAACGAAGCAGCGAGGAGCGAGCGAAGGCTGTGTTTAGGGACGTCACACGGGTTCAATGAGCATATTTTTGGGCCAAGCCCACGGGCCCGGAAATCCCACGTTAAAAACGGCCTTGTGCAACATGACGCTCCAGTGGGGGCGGGGGTGACTGAATATCGTTAGACTGATTTCAAATCTCCTCTGTTTTGCGGAAATATCCAATTATGGGAGGGGCTTCGGAAGTAAACCACGAGGGTAAAATATGATATCAAAGTGGGACGGTGAATTCACCATTCATTCGGACAATCCTGCGACGTCACAGTGGGACAACATCGATTGCAATGATAGGTTATGTGTGCTGCATGGAAAACTGCAGTAAAAAAAAAAAAAAATCTGTTCAAGTCTGCATCTAAGACAACACACTCCAGTATCGCTTCACCTACGCTCAATTGAAAAAGACGATTGTTCGCCCCCAACAATAACTGAATAAAAATTATTTAAATTCGTAGTTTTCAGAGTATAGGCATTTAAGTTCAACAATAGATACGCATAGGAAAGCAGATTTTTTCGATTTGAAAGAAAGCTACCGATTTTGAAAGAACAACAGATATATCTAGAAGAGAGAAGTTGTGCAAAAACACCTGACAAAATTGTGTTGGAGTTGTAGAGAGTCAATTAGTTTGACTATGTAAGCTGACATAAAGTTAACAAGAGCTTGGTTCATGAAGAACTGAGAAAATCGCTTGCGGATGTTGCTCAGGATACCAAAGAGTTTTCTCCTGTCAATGGTTTTACAACAATCAATCAAACATACATCCTTCTGCAAATTAATTGAAACAACCGCTTTCGTTTCCTTTATTTCACCATACGGTCAGTTTTAGATTGACATGGTGTAATCGATTTTTATTTTTTCCTCAGATTAGGTCATTTGCAGTGGTGTGCAGTAATATGAATCTATTTTCGGGGTGTATAATGAAATTTGTTTGGCCTTGAAAAATATCGCGTCATCTGTGATTGCATCAGATTTTTATCACGCCCAGATACTATGGTCTTGACTGTCGATTAGTTGTCCTAAGCCATTGTCTGTGGTGGACGTACGAGGATTGCAACGCTGCACGAACACACTGGCAAACCTTACCAGTGAGCAAATCAAAGTACTATAGACTGGCCCAGAAAGTCTCCTGATTTAAATTCAATCGAGAATCTGTGGTCAATCCGCAAGGAACGACTTAGTGGAATGGATATACGAAGTACTAACATATGCACTGGGTCATGTTTCATTAGAAATATATGTAAAAATGCAAATAGTAACGAAATTAGTCCCTTTTTTTCAATTAATTTGCACAAGGGCGTAGAAAAATACCAGCTTGAAAAGCCGATGATTGTGTTAGAAACTGCCTCTTAATTCGAGACCTGGCCTATTTAAATTTTCCGTATGAGAATAAGAATAAAAACTGAACGATTTTGAACAGCGTGCTATGGTCATATGAAACAAAAATTAATCTATATACCTCTGATGGCGTCTAACAACCTTGGTGCTTCCATGACTAGGTGTACAAAGAAAAGTATTTGGTATCAACAATTAATTATAACGGGGAAAACATAATGAGCTCCAGTGACAATATGGAGTTAGATTTCATCGACGAAATCATGAATTTTGCATTTGACTGCAACATATTGAAAGAAAACCTGTTGCCTTCACTCAAATGCTGGGGAAGAAGAGTTAAGTTTCTAAGTTTCACTATGACAACAGTAGAAATAATCCCCAAGCAGATTTGCCAAAGAAGCAATAATAAAAATGCCTATCTAGTCTTCTATGTCTTTATATTTAAATCCAAATGAACACTTATACAATGTACTAAAAATAATAAGAAGAATGATTGCCATCCAACAAGTTAAAACAGGAAAACACATTCCAGAAAGCGTTTGTATAAATCTATTGAAATATATATAGTCAGGATTACAAGACTTAATGGAAAATAAAGACGGTCACACCGAATATTGATTCTAAATTATTTTTTAATATCAAGGTACTCATTGTGTAAAGGCCTAGTGGAGTAATGATTAAGGGCTCGGATTGAGGAATTGGACAGCCGAGTTCGAATTCCAGTCACGTTTATTACATTCACTTACGTGCCAATACCCTTCAGAATAGTATGAATGCATCTCTCCTTTCTCCAGCTACGAATAAACTATCAGGATAGGCAGGGTGACAACTAATCTAGGAGAAGGAAACTCTCAATTCAAACCGTATCGCATTATCATAAAAGTGTATATATGCGGCTAGAAAACGCTTGTGTATCCAGATTCCTACTGAAACTCCTATTGAAGATTTTCACATCCGAACGAAGACGACCTTTGCTACGCATATTCAGCTTTCGTTCGGATGAAGCAGTGTCGTTTTGACGTTTGAATGCCGCAAAAGGTACTCATCAATCCGGATGTGAATATATACGGCTTCCATATTTGCCAAGAAATATATTTTGGCCTGTATACATCCCTAGAATATCTCCGTTCTTTTAATCAGCAACAATTGGGGTTCGGGAATCTCCAAATTGCCAACTTCTTTTTGATGTTCCCCAAATCCAGTTTCTTACACAATAAAAGATTCAGTATATCGAGTTGTATACATCCTCCAAAATATTAGCTGGTAAATATGAAATCCAGATGAAGTACACATCCCGGACAAAAAAAAAAAAAAAAAAAAAAAAATTAGTCCATTATATTTAAATATATAAACTGTGGGCACCAATGATAACTTACAATTGTAAAATGATAGCCTGATCTGAAGATCCCTGACCAAATAGGTAAAACTTAAGTCGACAAGGTATTGTGCATTTCACGTTTTGTATTCTAGGGTTTATAAGCTCGCCATAGTACTGAGCACATTTTTCATATATAATTTGTAAAAGTCTGAATTCTGCAAATACATATATATATATATATATATATATATATATATATATATAAGAGCAAGAATTCATTCAACTAAGGTTTCTTAAATAAAAATAGCACTAGTTTATCCACCTTAACTATATACAAGATAAAAAGATATTACATATATAATTCGGCACTACAAAAAAGTTAATCATTGTAATAAATACCTAAGGTTTATAATTTATTACAAAATGTTTAAAACATCTAGCTTTATCTCTGTCATTAAGCCGCAACCTCAAAATCGTCCTTATATACTAACAATGTTGTTTATGAATTCTCATGTTTTTGTGAGATGTGAGCATGTCCAACACGAACAAAAAATGAAATTCTTTCATTGGTCACCCAACCACCACAATTTCGGATAGATTACCTTGTAATCGTAACTTAGTGTACTTATTCGTGCAAATATTCATCATCACAAAGCAACTATTAACATAAGATGCATAGCAGATAATACCAAAAAATATGCAGCAAAGACTAAAATACTGTATTTGAGAAAGGTGGTTTTGTGACGAATTATTTAATGTGGTTATATATACATGTGTATAAAATTAAATAAGAGAACATATTCATTTAAATTGGCAAAATATAACAAATTATTTGTCAGATTATTTAAGTGGCAGGCTTTTTAATTTACCATATGTGACGCAGAGACAAGATTCAATTAACCAGGAAGTGGTTAACAGGAAGTCTCCTGTCAGCCCCGTTTCCCCACATCTTTGTGGGGAACCAACTTTTTCTGTTTCTTTCATTATATATATATATATATATATATATATATATGTTTTAATATAAAAGCTTTGATCTTGATGGGATGGTTTCTCTGGCGCCATAGATGGGAGGGAAGGAGCGTGCACTAGAGAAAGTGAGAGAAAAGAAAGAAAGAAATATCGGAGGAGGAGGCGGAGTACTAGGAGGAGGACTGAATAAATGAAGGGAATCAGTTGAGGAGAGAAAACCATTTGAGCAGTGAACGATGTTTATCTCCGACTCATAGGACACTGATATAATTAGTGCCATCATTATTATCACATGATATGCAAAGAAAAAATAAATCAAACGCCCTTCTTCGAAAGCAGAAAGCGCAATATATGTAATATAAAAATAAATCATATATAAATAAATAATGGTATAAAACAAAAAGTACGCTAAGGATCCAACAGACTTAGTATTTTAAGTTTTTAATATACTATAAATCCTAAAATCACAGCACGATACTTTTTTTTTTTAAATCATTTCATTTCCAGCAAGGCGATAGTGTCCCTAAGACGCATGCATTTATTGGGAGTGAAAGGTGGTTAGAAGATTTTAAGAAGAAATAAAAAAGAAGAAAACGAAAAAAAGATAGAGGATTGGTGTTGCATTTACATTTTTGAAGATTGCATAGGACAGGAAGGCAAGAATACGGAAGAGAGTTCCATAGGTGAGAATTCCAAGAAAAGAAATTATTAGAAGGGAAGTTACGGTTATATCTACTTAATTCAACGGTAAAACGATAAGACCTGACAGCCAGTCTGGTAGTAATTTTAAATTCATACGGTCGAGGTACCAAGAAAGAGAGCTCATTAGAACACATACCATGAAAATATTTGTAGAAAAGACAGAGGGAAGCCACGTTACTTCGGTGGGAAAGAGATTGAAGTCGAGATACCAGCTCAGGACTGATAATATTACAAACGCTTTGGATTTTGTCAAGAATTTCGAGATACAGTGTAACCCGGATGTAAGAGAGTTGTCGGGACCGGAGAAGAAGTCTCTTATATCCGTGTTTCTCTTATATCCGGGTTTGATCTATTATATATACATTAACACAGGCTCTAATTTGGGACCAGAGAAAATCTCTCTTATATCCGGGTTTCTCTTATATCCTGGTCTCTTATATCCGGGTTACACTCTATATATAGCAGGAACACCACACCAAATAAAATTGAATTACTAATAATATTACTAATAAATGTCGACAATAAACTTAAAAGATGGTAGTTCCGAATATTCCAGATTAAATAAGGACCAATGCTATATGATCAGAGTTCTACCTATTTTTAGTTGAAATGATATATCAGCACTTGTGCTAAGACTGGTTTGACGAAGAACAAAAGATTGCGCGTTCGAGTTTTACTGACAGATTATTCTTCGTTTCCGATTTGAATTGTTTAGCTAATGACTGTAGAATGACAGTTTGAGTTGTTGCAATGAAAAGCTAACATAAAGGAAATGCGAATCAAAAATGAATAATTACTTATAATATTTTCTCCAACAGTAAAATAATCAAGATAGTTTTGATGTCACGGAAGATGCCATCTGTAAAATAAAGGTTTTCTTATTTTAACATCAGTTATGGATTTGGTTGTGTCAGTATCAAAAGATTAACTATGATAAGTCAGGATTTTAATCGTCATATTTTAATGATTAATGATTATAAGACTGTTGATATTATTAATTTTCGGGAGATGTATGACTTTCGCTTAAATGTATATTTCGGCCGGTCGACATAAACAAATATAATATTTAATAAGTAAACGGAGCGTCTACTCAAATATGAGTATCTAATAAAAATAACGTTTGAATTGGTAATATTTGAACATTTAGCGTACCTCTTTCTTTCTCTCTCTCTCTCTCTCTCTCTCTCTCTCTCTCTCTCTATCTATCTATCTATCTATCTATCTATCTATCTATATATATATATATATATATATATATGCATTACTGAGTTCTCCGTATTTCGTATAGAAAAACGTTAAAATTTCCCTTCCTCTCTCAGCCGTGCGACGATAGCTTAGGGGTAGGATATTTGATTCTAACTTTAGGCTATTGATCTCTGTCGAATCGGTCGGCTTGAAGCAATCTGACATCTCGCCACACTGAAAAGCTCTCTGAGGATGACTATATATATATATATATATATATATATATATATGTATGTATGTATAAAATAGCTGGGCACTCGTATTCGAAGTATCCATCTACTGAGGCGGCTAGCCATTCCCTAATTCAGACGCTTGCTCAGGCACATTTGTGTTTGTTCAACATCCACAGAGGTTTATACTGCAACTATGCTGAGCAGACCTTAGTTACAGTTTCTGGGAGACGGGGGTGATCAACAATGTGAACAAGGCCAGCACACTCAAATCCTCGGTCACGATGACTTGTGACCTCGTGCTAAAACAGCTATCGACGCCCCCCCCCGCCAAGTGTTCCGTCTACCCAATTTCAGTCAGAAGTCTTGTGTCAACCCGTGTTATTGTTTTCAGGCCCTTTCCAAAGGTGCCGCACGCTGGGATCACCCCCCTCCTCCAGGCCGATAACATCAAGAAGTCTCCTTCCTGACAAATCGAACGGGTCGCATTGTCAGAAATTTAAAGCGTTTATATATATATATATATATATATATATATATATATATATATATATAAAATCGGCCGGTACATTTTTCCGGGCATGCAGATCTGGAGATGGAATTAAATGCTGTTTGTTTGGAGTGTACAGAGCGTCTTCTCGCTAAAATTAACATTTGATGTAACAAAAAAATATGTCGGGTTAAACATAAAGTCCATTAATCCGTTAGAAATTTGTTTGGTTACATTATGGTTACGAAAATACGTTTCCGTGTGTGCTAAAAAGACACAATAGAACCTTGTTTTCTTGTGCAGCGCTTTGTAGACGAGCAGTAAAACTCACCGCATTAGGTGGTGGTTTCTCCTGCAAAGGTGTATGCGGGTTCGACTCCTGCAGAATTTTCTCAGAGTATGCATGCTTATTGATAAAAAAAAATGCTGTTTAAAATAAATTTATCGTCTACTCAAACACGAGGATCTACGTTTTAAGTAACGTGTGTCTATATGGGTGTAAGTTATGGATAAAATCCTAGGGAAAAAACAGGATATCTTCACAAATTTAACATTCCTCGCTCTTTATTTAGATTTGTCAGAATTCATTATCCATATTTAGAATAATAAAAGGTTGTTTCATTTTTTTAAATTATAAGGGTTTTTGTTTTCATTGGTTGTTTTGGCGTTACGTATTAATTTTATGACTTTGAGCTTTTCAGGAGAAAACATGAGGCAACAGAAATGTGCTTTCATAGATGAATGTTGAGGCTACAATGGACGGAGCAACTTTGTCATGAAATAATAAATAAAAAAAACGAAATGCAAATCCGATTTTAAAACTATTTTAGCTTTATCATCTAAGTACATAAAGTTTTTTTGACTAAAAACGAAGTCTCACTAGCAGCGTACTGAAGGATGCGGGTTGGGGGCAGAGGCATCCATATCGGTGAGGGCGTTCAATCAAAGAATGAAATAAAAATTTAACTTTTATCGACACCATTGGCGTTCCGTTTTCCATATAGTCTTCATTTCGTGGCTTTACAGCGGAGCAGGACAACCCGGAACGTGGATCGTCACATACACAGTTTAGTCTCAGTTGAAATGCATTACTCACGGCCCAGCTGTGATTATATCCACCGACGGATTTGTATAAATGTTCAGCAAGTGTCGACATATGACAATAAATTATTTTTTTTCTTTTATGTAAGAAATTCAATGTTGCACCTCACCGTCTACACATTCATGTCAGAAGTCATTTTGCCAGGCTACAACCTGTAACAAGTCGAAGAGTTATTGTCGGAAAAAATCAACTTGGTGTGATATAGTATCAACATTTAGCCACTGACGTTGTGGTCAGACAATAAAATGAATACATTATTTCCGTCTGTGTGCGCCTGTATATATATATATATATATATATATATATATATATATATATATATATATATTATTATTGAATATATATATAATATCCAACGTCGATAGCACGACTCAGATTTTCGTGCCGTTCTTGCAATAGCTGTTTCACAACATTGAGTACTGTATTTATAACACCTGAGGAAGATATATATATATATATATATATATATATATATATATATATATATATATATATATATACGTGCAAATATATGTGCTTCTATGTAGAATTTTATCTCTACCCATTCCTATATATATATATATATATAAGGGTATACTTTTGTCTTTATTTTCATTGGTCTTAAGTGTATATATATATATATATATATATATATATATATATATATATGCGTGTGTGTGTGTTTGTGTGTGTGTGTGTGTGTGTGCATGCACGCACGTATGTTTATATATAAAGACACACGAAAAGGCATATATGTATAAATGTCAAGTTCCCGGCTGGCTGACTTACCTCAAATCGGAAAGATTTTCAGAACTTATCAATACCCACCTTTCAGACACACACACACACACACACACACACACACACACACACACACACACACACACACACACACATACATACATACATACATACATATATATTACTTTCTCTGCTTCTCTTTCTGCTTAAACATATAACGTAGCTTCACGTAACGTAGCTTACCTGTGCCTTTTTTTGTAAATACCTTCATGGAAATTGTTCTGATGAACTTTCCGCTATGGTACTTGTAGTTAAACTATGAATGTAAGTTTAGTACAAGTTTGTCGACAATGTCTCAACATTTTACAGTTGAAATTGAGAAACGTAACCGTAACCGTAAGTTTTATGCTAATAGTTTCTTCTGTCACACTTTTTCACAAGTGGAACTCTTTTCTGGCTTCTTGTTTTTCAGTCAACTTTGATCTTTAAAATTTTAAATGCAGTATCAATTGTTTTCTGTCTGTTTCATTCCTGTTCTTTTATTCTTCTCTCTCCCTAATAGTGTTTTTTTATTCTCTAATGCTCAGTAGCCCCTTGCTTCTTAGTGACCTTTTGATCTATCTATCTATCTATCTATCTATCTATCTATCTATCTATCTATCTATCTATCTATCTATCTCTCTCTCTCTCTCTCTCTATATATATATATATATATATATATATTAGTCTTAGGACTACACACATTACCAAGTTTTCATAACTTATATATATATATATATATATATATATATATATATATATATAATTATGCATATGGAAAGAAGGTTATATCTAAATGTCTGTTATTATATGCGTGCTCACATTTGTGTTCTTTATATACGTTTATAAATAGAACTATGCACACAGGCATATATATATATATATATATATATATATATATATATATATATATATATATCAACTTGATACAATAAAATATTTTCCGATTTTTTTTGCCAATCCTAACTGTTTTGAACGCACATGGCATGCATACACACAAACTCTCGTAGACAATAGAATCCCCTTCCAACTCGACTAATAATTATTAAAAACTGAAAATAAATAATGGAGAAATATCAAACGTGTAATCTGCTGTGCTATGCACTCACCTACGTGAAGAGCAAGGAGAGAAAGGTGGGAAAGGCTGATGAGGAAGGAGAGCAGACCTCTGGTGGTAGACTGGGCATTCTCATCCAATTGTGGATGAAGCAGTCCGAACGCCTGCACAAGCCACAGACTGAGTGAGTTGAACTACGGGCCGGGGAAAGATAATCAGCGTGATGCCAGGAGGATTTGCTTCATCATGGGAAGTGGTCATAAACATGATAGGACGATGGTCTATTGATGTTTTTTTTTCTCTCCCTCACCCTTTCTCTCGCAGGAAGCCATCGCACAGAAGGTGTAGGAATAGCATTGCCAGTCTTGGTTGGTCTCCCGTTGACAGGCGACACAGATCGCTTGGTCTTTTGAATAAGGACTGCACCTAATATACCATATGGCCAGGCTTTTTCTTTTTTTTTTTTTGCTTGGAAACTGTTACTGTCAATCTGGCTATGATCATGTTCATGT
>CAHIKZ030004573.1:1160000-1167500 GCA_903632075.3 Acanthosepion pharaonis | reverse complement strand
GGTTAGCAAGCTTGTCTCGCTAGATCAATTACGACTGAGTAGTGAGTTCGATCCTCACTGGGTGCCTCATATTTCGGCCTTGTGCCACATCTAAGCTACGCTTAGACTTACTAATGATTTGAAGTGGAATAACTACGTTGAATCAATAGCTGCATCTTCTGCAAGGAAAGTTGGTCGTGCCAGAAGGTTTTTCTCGTCAGAGTCCATCTTACAAATCTACTATTGAGTTACAGCTGTCATTTCTGGTTTGCTGCCCCAGCTGTTCATCTCGAGATTCTGGACAAAATCCAAAGGAGGATCTTCAATGTAATCTCGATACTCTGCATGATGTCGCTTTCCTCTGTCTTTTCTACAAATATTTTCATGTCAATTATTCTGTCGATCTTTTTTCCCCCTGTTGTCACGACTACATAAATAGCGTGCTACTAGACTGGTATTTAGGTCCCAAAACTTTTACAGTTGAAACAGTTAAATGTAACCGCCACTTTCACTCCAGCATTTTCTTTTCTCGCACTTCCCGACAGTAGAACTCCCTTCCGTTTACTTGTTCCCCTGATAATTACAATCTTAAAATGCAACGCCAATCGCCATCTCCTGATGTCATGAAGTCCATTCATCTTTTATCCTTTCCTCATCCTCCTTATACACAGTTTTTTTCTCTCATCTTCACTCTATGTACCTCTTCCTGCGAACCACTGGTACTACCGCCTTGTTTGGGGTGAAATGCTTTAAAAACAAATCACAACATACTTAGTGAGCTTGAGTAAATGGATGGCTGAACAGGGTTTAGGAAATATAACCAAAAGATAAAATTTATTAAGAGCTACAAAGGACAGAAAGTTGTGGAGGGCCGCAATCATCTACGGCACATATAGAAGTTTCCTTGTTCCTGTTTCCAAGACACTTCCTTGTTGATCATATATCCTGCCCTTAGTATCCTTAGCATTCATCAGAAGAACAATATTTGTCTTATTTCATGTCCCTTCTTTTATTCACTACCATATGGACGACTGGCAGTTCAGCATTTTTTTCTTTGTTTCTAACAATGACGTCGCTACAAACTTCAATCAATAACCTACCGAATGTCGGCCCTTATCGCTATTCCAGCATTTCCCAGAATTACTCTCCTTCCATCATTTTTTTTCCTACTCTGTGGTCATCAACTTCACGCTATCTTCTTAGCAACAGAGTCAGTCATTATATCTTGTCAGCAAGTAGAATGCTAGATCTACCATGACGGAATGGCATTTCCCTCAACATGTTGTTTATTGTGTCCTACCATATAAAGAAACTCATTCTTGAGATTCACTTAGGTTAACTTAGTACAGCATAAAACCAAATAGATAGCGCAGTAAGAAATTGGAATGAGAAGATTGTGTAGCGTCGGTTTTCTTAACGGGGAGACTTTGACTGCCTTCAGTATTTGGCTGGAGTTTTAGAATAGACACTGTGGCTTGAAATAATCATTTTTAAAAAATTATTTAAAAAAAATTATTTTCAGTTTTCTATAGTCATCTAGATCACGAATATGATTTTTTAATTAAATTTTGTAAAATTTATTAGGCGTTTTTGTGTTCTATCTAAATTCTTTGTTAATTGATCCCTCTTCGGAACACAAAAAATAAATAAATAAAAAACAATGAAAAAAAGACAAAAACAAATAACGTATTCATAACTCATTTCTTAAAATGTAAAAAAAATTATTATTTTAAAGTTTATAATACTTTGTGCTTAATCGATAATAATATAGAAAGAAAGCTTTGAAAAATAAATGATTAAAAGTTATTTTGCAACTGCTTGGAAACGGAGAGAATTAGCACACTCTTTTGGCTTCAGTATGGGGGAAAATTTACAATGAAAAATAAAGGATGACCACTGAATGACTGAATAGTATAAGACAAAAAATAACTTTTACAAACACGTTTTTTAAAAATTTTTAAATCCAATTTCAGAATCTTCTAAAGTGATGTTCTGTCGATGTCTAGTTGAGGAGAGCGACGATGGGTAGAAGCTGATGGATCTTCAAGGAAACCCTGCCGTACATCTTCCACCTCTACGTCAGTGTGCACAGTGCGCTTAGGACCTCTTCTCGGAAGATCGCCGACTGATCCAGTTTTTTAAAACAAGGCGATTAGGTTCCGAAACATGTTATCGCTAGGAGATACACTGACATTAAAAAGTTGCCGGTATTTTAACTGAGTTTGAATAACTGATCTTTCATTGGAATAGAAAAACTCAAATTAGTTTTACTTGTTAATGGACATCATACGTAGCCATTTTAATCTCCAAGGCATGCTCTATAACCTTCAAAAACAAAACAAAAAAATAAAATAAAAATAAAAATAGAAAAAGAAAGAAAATAAAAAATATTGAAAACGAACAAGTTATGACTTTTCAAATCTTCAGTTTTTCAGTGGCCACCCTAGCGTAGAGTAGTGGGGTGGCGCGAGTGGGCGACGTTCCCGGGCATCCATGTTGGGAGAACATCCAATCAAAGAGTGAAATAAAATTTGATTTATATTTAATTCGAATAAAGTATTTGTTTCACGTTTCATCTTGTTTTTACATATTTAAAATGTTTTCGTTTCTCACTTTTCTCAGTACTGGGCCTTACAGGTTCCTCGACTTGAGTCTTATAGGCATATAATCAAGGAGTTAGCCTCGGGCATCACCAAATCTCCGTACGTCAATGAGTCTATAGTAATATGAAAAAAAGAAAAGAAAAAAAAGATTACTTCTAGTCGCTATGCTTATTCTAAAACTGCATGACTATTTGAAATGCTACATTGGCTTAAAAATATCCAGCTCTGCTATGAGTGTTAAATACATAGTAATCTTAGTTACGAGGCATGCTAAGTGAGTGATACTTTAACAGTATTTCTCTAAATATCTGGGTGTGCGGCCAGCATAATATCTATTTGTACAAAAAATGGCACTGTCAAGCCGAGTTCAAATTCCAACCGAGTCTGTTGTGTTCATTTTCGCACAAATGTGTCTGAATTCATCTTGTCTCTCCAGGTATAGCTTCATTTTAGGTTAAATAGTAAGTTAGACGAGGCTCTATAGCCTTGGATAGTAGCCAGTCTAGTAGAAAGACTACTTTGGATATACAGCCATGGAGAAAGCAACGAGAACCAACTACACTATATTTCTCAAGAAGTCGTAGCAATTTACAAATATTAAAAGAAAATGAAGTCGTGGAGAGCCATGAACGCCTACGTTCTGAAGGCAAATGAGATTAACGAACACTATTAATATTTTCTAAGTTTGTCCATCAGAAGAGAGAAGATAGCCTTTCCACAATTGGTGCAGAATGCAAGTCTGCTTTGTAAATCAGCGTTTGGAATAATATTTCTCTATCATTAGGAAGTCCAAATGAGACACTATTTACATTATTCGGACGATTGTCCTCATCTTTGTCGCCATGTTTATCACAACGTTTCGGCCTTCTTCAGGTGGTTGGAATGTCGAACTGAACTCTTTATTTCACTCACTCAAGGACACATGGCACAGTGGATAAAGGCGTTAGTTAGATCCAGTGACAGGACCCAAAGAGTGTGAGTTCAATACCTGGTTAAAGCGGTGGAGAACTTTGAGAGGGGAATTAACAGGAGATAACTGACATCCATTAGACATGGCACGTGGAACTAGAACAGTCTACCCCAGTGTGCGAAATAAAGGGTTCAGTTCGACATTCCAACCACCTGAAGAAGGCCGGAGCGTACAGCGGCCGAAACTTTATGATAAACATGGCGACAAAGATGAGGACAATAGTCCGAATAATGTAAATAGTGTACATAATACCTCATCTCAGAAATATAGACAGATGCAAACGAGACCTAAAATGTTCCATTTTTTCGTATAGTGGGTTTTTTTACAAGGCCTTATGTTCTTCTTTATGTGCCGGGTCCCCTCAGGTCGTAGGCGGTCATGGCTCTCCACGACTTCCCGTCTTTTGTAGTTCTTAATAAACTTTGTCTTTCTGTTATTTCTCCTAAGCTCTGTTCCACCATCCATTTACCATGTTATGCAACCTATTCAATCGTAATTGATCTAACGGAAAAAAAAATGAGCGTAGCTTAGATGTGGCACAAGGCCGAATGTGTGGGGCACTCAGTGAGATTCAAACTCACTATTCAGACGAGCTCGTTAACCATTACACCATGTCGAAGTATCCCACTTATTATGCATTGTTTTTCTCTGTTCATCTTGGTCTCCATCTGTCCTGTGTGTATTAGATTTTACAAGCCCTCTTTCCTCATATACCCCAGAAAATTCTACTGTCTCTTTCTGATGTTAAGTATTAGTTTTCTGTTTCCATTTTCTCCAAAATTTCGACGTTGCTTACATGTTCGGTCCACAGAATTCTTCTGTAGAACCACAAATAAGGATTATTTTAAGTTTCCTTACTGTGGACGATTATCTTTTACAAATTCGCGTATATAATTCTAAATTTTGTCTGTGTGTCCTCACCTTACACCAGTAGAGCCCCTAAATCCATATAATAAATTTATTATCACTATTTTAGATATATATTACCTATAAATTTGTAGCAATATACCTTCTTCTTCATGTGCTATATCTCCTCAGGAAGTAGGCGATCATGGCTCTCCACAACTTCCTGTCCTTCATAGCTCTTAATAAATATTTTTTCTTATTTCTCCTAAACCCTGTTCAGCTATCCATTTACTCAAGCATGTTATGCGTTGCTTTCCTCAGTCCCTCTTGTCTTCAATCTGTCCTGTGAGTATCAGATTTTACAAGCCCCCTTTCCTCATTATGTAGGTTATGCGTTGCTTTCCTCAGTCCCTCTTGTCTTCAATCTGTCCTGTGAGTATCAGATTTTACAAGCCCCCTTTCCTCATTATGTAGGTTATGCGTTGCTTTCCTCAGTCCCTCTTGTCTTCAATCTGTCCTGTGAGTATCAGATTTTACAAGCCCCCTTTCCTCATTATGTAGGTTATGCGTTGCTTTCCTCAGTCCCTCTTGTCTTCAATCTGTCCTGTGAGTATCAGATTTTACAAGCCCCCTTTCCTCATTATGAAGGTTATGCGTTGCTTTCCTCAGTCCCTCTTGTCTTCAATCTGTCCTGTGAGTATCAAATTTTCCTAGTCCTCTTTCCCCATTGAAATTTCGACTATCTCTTTCTGATGTTAAGTATTATTTTTCGTTGTGTTTCCATTTTCTCTAAAACTTCACCGTTGCTCACATGTTCGATCCATGGTATCCTCAGCATCCTTCTGTAGAAGCACATTTCTGTAGCTTCAGGTCTCTTCTTCATCTTTGAAGAGATTGTCCAGCATTAGCTGCCATATAAGAGAACAGATATAACGTAACAGTTCGGTACTCTTTCCTAGCTAGACTAAGTATATTATATATTTATTGTTTCTAACGAAGTATTTTTTTTTCTGTTTCCCATTACTCTGCTTAACATTTGGAATGCATCTCTTGCTATCTCAATTTGACTTCGGATTTCAGTGCCACACTTTCCTTCCTCTGTTAAGACATTTCCCAGATATTTTAATTTTTGTATTTTCTGTTATTTCTTTTAAATTCAAATTTTAAAAGTTGCCATCTATGAGCAATATTTCTGTCGATAATTTTATTACAAAAAAAAAAAAACTAATATAAGAGAGATGGCTACAATAACAGGATAAAAGACGTCAGTTTTAACTGACGCCAGGGAGATATGCATTTGGCAAATAGTAAGAACGAGAAATAAAAAAAAAATCAGTATTTACTTCTTTTCTTCCAACGGGTTCGTCTATCGTCCGGTTCACACTCCTCTCCGTTCTTTTGAACAGAAGTAGAGATTTGTCTCTTGTTCCCTGTTTTGTTTAGAATTGGGTTTCCGGTTTCTTTTAAAGTCTGTTTCATTCTTTTTCATTCCCAGTAGCCCTTTGGCATTATCACCTTGCTTGTGGGAATTTAATTGAATATATATATATATATATATATATATATATATATATATATATATATATAGAAAAAACGACGTGTGTGTTGCGAGAAAACAGGGTTAGATTGTTTACGGTATGGGTTGTTTCGCTACACTTTTCTAGTGTCAACTTGGTAACACTGGAACTGATCATAGAATATGTCCACTTCTTAGTCCCAAATAATAATAATAATAATAATAATAATAATAATAATAATAATAATACGCTAGCCTAATAAAAAATAATCTTTTTATTCGCCTTGTTAAAAAAAAGACAATTTAAATGGCATTTACATTTTCTCCCGATCCTTAACCCCCCCCCCAAAGAAAAAACGAAAAAAAAAACAACACCTCCGGACACTTATCATCAAATTTATCTCTTTACCTTTCAGATCCTCTTTTTTTTCCGTAGAATCTCGGTATGTAAAGTCCCAGAGTAAGTAATAACGGTATTCCGATAAACAGAATCGCAGATTACATATTCATTCCTTAAGCCTCTTCTCTCTGCAGCTAAAGCTTGATGATGTCATAATTCTGTCAACTCTGCCTTTAACTTGTTGTGTTTGTGAGGCGTCTACTCTCCATTCGAGATAAAATAGCGATTTTTCTCGCATTAACATAGGACATAAAATGGCCACTCGACAACTTTAGCCATCGCAGGAATTTGAATCGTGCTTGTAAAGGAGAATTTACGATTCGGTGGCGATGGTCCGTAAATCGTTGCTAATTGACTATGGCTATTAAAAGAAGGGTCAGTTGTCATCGGGAATGGGCAATTCTTGAAGAGGTTAAGCTTCCCTTTCTTTCGGGTCCACCGCCGGAGTGACCGGACGATCAATGTGTACAAAACTGATGAGGAATGAAGACAATTCAAGAGAATGAAGAGATTTTAAGATTTAAGGGTCGAGGGAAAAATAAACAGTCGTAGGATTTCGGCCATTTTTAGTAAGCACACACACACACACACACACACACACACACACACACACACACACACACACACACACACAGAGCAAATACACTAAATTGCAACACCCTGAAAATATAACTCAATTTATTAAGATTAAACGTGAGATATTGTAGCAGGATTCAAATAAATGTTCACAAATACAGATCAATGCTTGCACAGATTTCAAATTAAGCGGTTTACCAGTCGTAATCAGTCAGTTATGTGCCATGCGAGATACACGCTTAGGCGATCATGTATCTTTCGATACATGACTCACGAGGCATCTATCTATCGATACATGACTGACGATTTTTCCCGGATTAGATTTACATTACTTTCGGCGGTAGACCAGTTGCCATCCAAGGCTATAGAACCCGGAAGAGGATTCATACCTTTCCCAAGGGTATTAGCACGTAAGTGTATGTAATGGCTCCTCGATTCCTCAATCCGAGCCGCTATCCATTACTCCACAGTGCCTCCCCAGCCATAATAAGACTCCGTAAACTAAAAGGACACTTTTTAATCTTTGAAAATGTGTTTTCGCATATATTATACCAAAGGCTGAAATTAATTTTCGAACAAAATATTCTCAAGTATAATATCTTTCATTTCG
>CAHIKZ030004573.1:1132500-1152500 GCA_903632075.3 Acanthosepion pharaonis | reverse complement strand
TAGTTTTGTCCTGAACACACATTGCAAACCGCTGTGATTTATTCCCATTTAGCAACTTTATGAATAAATGTTGCCAGTCCTCTCTAAACCTCCCTGTATTTTGTGTTTCAAATCGAATGTAAATTTATTTAAATTTGTCTTTTTTTTTCTGATTATCAGTAAAATCTGTAAAATCGTTCATATTAACAAATCTGTCACCATAACATAATTCTCTTTATTACAAAATCTTTAAAAGTTAATATGCACATTTCTTAAACGTTATTTGAGAACAAATAGCTGTATTAAAGTTTTATTAATCTGAATTGAAAAAAAAATTGTTTTTAGTTTAAAATATTGCAGAAAAGCATTTTTAACACGGAGATGGATATTTTATACATGTTGAATGATGTATCGACAACCAGATGTTTTGAAAATTTAAGTAAAGTGTAGATAATGGAAATAGAATTACATGACGAATATAATGTCAACATCTTTTTTTTATATACTTTTTGAACTACCCAATAAGCTTAAAAATTTAAAATGGAACGATTCAAATATTTTATTGAATTTTTGATATTTTGATTATGTGGCTTCATCTTACCTACGAAGACGCTTGTTGAGGAAATGTTAGAAAATTATTAATAAATTTTAAAGTTACTATAACTACCGCACTTATCTTCTGATAATATTGCATATGGACTTCCGTATTTACAAAATTAGTCACATTTATATATGCATAGAATAAATTCAGAATTATTTAAAAAATACTTGGGCTCGTTGAATTGTAGTGTACTTTTCCATTTAAATACAGTAAATACAGGAGGCACGTTGGAATAATAGATAGCGGCTCTGATTGAGAGCTGAATTCGAATTCCAGTCGAATCCATAATCCACATGCTAATACCCTTGGGAAAGGTATCAATCTTATTCTTCTTCCCCCAACTATGGGTACAATAGCAGGACAGACCGGGTTAAATGGCAACTGTTTAGAAAGAAATAGCAACCTACTGCCTCGTCAATCATATATCGAAAGATACATGATCGCCTAAGTGTGTATGACGCATGGCACATAACTGACTGAAATACAGATTTAATTTAATGACAATATCACTAAAATATACTTTTCTGAAACTTTATTTGAGGAAAATTATCTGATTTAAGTTTAAGGTGAACTAAAACAAATATTCCTTACTTTTAATTTAAAATACTGCAGAAAACCAGGTTTTTAAATATTTTTAACACGATGGTGCGTATTTTAAAGAGGTGTTGATAGATTTATCGATAGCTTAATATTTGGCATTTTTAAATAACATAACTGTAAAAATCACTTGACGAATACAATATGAATGCATTTTTTATATAATTTTTTATTTAACTATGATTAATCTTAAAAATTTAGGGAAATATTGTAAGTAATATAATATTTCATTGAATTTTAGGTACTTTGTCTTTATAGTTTGACTTACGAAGACGGTTGTTGAAAAAATGTTAGAAAATTACCAATAAATTTTAAATTGATGCTAATTACCGCTCTTATTTTCCGGTAAATTCGTGTATGGACATCCGTATTTGCAAAAATCGGCTCGTTTATAAACACATGCACACAAATTAAATTCTTTTTAAAATACTTGGCATCGCTGAATTATTATTAGTAAATATAATTTTTACTTAATAACAATATCACATAACTGCCATACATTAATACAGAATTTAAGAAAAAATTAAAGTTCATAAATTATTATAATTAAAATGTAAAAAAAAAAAAAAATGAAAACTATTCTTCTAAGAATTCATTATTTCTTTTATTAAGACAATAGCGTACATATGATTTCATAAAAACAATTAAAACTTTTCTTATTAATTAATGTCTTTAATCTTACGATCCTGAGCAGATTTTCTGTAACTAGGGGTCCTGTTTAACCCCCCAAAATTGCTGATACAATTTCTCCGAGGACATGTCCTTATAACTAATATAAACATTAAGCGATACAAAGAAGAATTTCTCGAAATTTTATGAAATTAAATAATTGGGAAGCTTACAAATGTAAGAAATTATTTGACGAAGATTTCCTAAAAAAGAAATGGTTAAAAAAAAATAATTTCATTAATTTGTGAATATGTCCTGGAAGTTTCATTAAAATACGACAGTTATCTGATTTTTTCCAAATCAATGTGTTTTTCACTCCAAAAAGATGCTCAAATTACTCGTACTAATTTATGGTCTACGTTGATATCAGAAAATGAAAATTTTTTATAAAAATTTTTAAAGTTTCTACAAAGGAGTTAAAAACAATTACAGCAATATATATATATATATATATATATATATATATATATATATATATATATATATATATATATATATATATAATATTTCCTTTTAATAATAAAACAAAATTTTTAACGAAAGAAATTGTTTTTTTTCCTCGTGTATCCCATATTTAGCGAATCTTTGGAGATAGCTAGAAAGTAAAGACCCCAAAATTATGTAGAGAAATAAAAGAACAGGAAATTGTAGAAAGTACGACCTAACGACTAAACAGGAGTACTCTTGACCTCGGTGTCAGATAAAGGGTAGTATTTAGAATGTTAGGTAGGTCATATAGACCCTTATAGTCTCGACTAACTGGTTCAAGTGTTGCTGCTATCAGTATGTCTGTCTTTTTATCTATCCTGTTCAGTTAATATCTATCTATCTATCTATCTATCTATGCTGTACAGTGTACGTTCCTCGAATACACGAATATGTCAGCGTTAGACTGGCCGGTCAAGACTGTCTAAATTCCTTTAAAAAGGCCCTACTAAATCGTATCGTGACCAAAGCGCTTTGTTAAATGGTTACCTTTAGTAGCAATATATCTCGCAGATGAGCTCTGCCAGTATCACAAATTAACCTCTCTGTGGCATTTCTGTCAGATAAACTAATGAGCGGCCACTTGATATGGACATTCTGATAAGGACTCTGACTATTTACTTGAAGAGGACGGCGAGCAGGTCGGAAGCGGACGAGGGAATAGCGCCGTGTTTCATTGCAGAGAGAGAGAGAGAGAGAGAGAAAGAAGGAGAGAGAGAGAGAAAGAGAGAGAGAAAGAAAGGAGAGAGAGAGAGAGAGAGAAGAGAAGGAGAGAGAGAGAGAAAGAGAGAGAGAAAGAAAGGAGAGAGAAAGAGAGAGAGAGAGAAAGAAGGAGAGAGAGAGAAAAGAAAGAGAGAGAGAGAAAAGAGAGAGAGAGAGAGAAAGAAAGAGAGAGAGAGAGAAAAGAGAGAGAAAGAAAAGGAGAGAGAGAGAGAGAGAGAGAGAGAGAGAGAGAGAGATAGGAGAGGGTGGGTATGTGGGTGGGGAAACGGGCCTGTATTGTCGGCATTGTTGATGTATCCTTTCGAACCATTTTTTTTTTGTTTTGTTTCCTTTTGATTAAGTGTTGCGAATATTTTGTTAGTTTCCAAGCTTTTCCATTGCCAAATAAATTCTTTAAATTTCGTTTTATCTATCCCTGCTACAAACTGATATAAGCATATCAGAAAAAAAATAGGCGTATGTGTGTATATGATTAATCAAGAGGCCATAAAACCGAATTTAAAAGCATTCTAAGGTGTTGTTAAACATTGTAGGGCGATATCTTCAGGATTATCATATTTCAATGACTGGTATTAACGTAAAAAAAATAATTTCCAGACAATTCGTTTGAGCGTTTCTTAAAAAGCCACAGTACTTGGATGGTTTTCCTTTAGGTTTCTTCTTCCTCGCTTCAGTGCATGGAGGATCATGACTCTCCACAACTTTCTATCCTTTGTAACTCTTAGTAATGTTTGTCTATTTTACCATCGTTCCCTGTCCCTGCTCTGCCATCTCTTCATAAAAGCTTGTTAGGTAGGTTATGCGCCTGTTCCTCTTGCCTCAATATGCCCCGTGAGTGTCAAGTTTTCCAAGCCTTCTTTTTTCATAATGCCACCCCCCTGAAATTTAAACTTTCTGCTTATAAGTATCCGTGTCCTTTTTGTTTCCCTTTCCCTTAAAACGTTCTCCTTACTCACACGTTCGGTACATGGCATTCTCAGCATCTTTCTGTAGATCCACTTTGTTGCTGCTTCAAGTTTCTTCACCCGTAAGGCTAGGATTCACTGCTGTATAGGAGGATTAATATTACATAGTTCAGCATGCTTTTCTTTGTTTCTAATGGAACTTTCACGTTTCTTTATACTATGCTTAGTTTTTGGAAGCCATCTTTCGTTATTCTAATGCGCCTTCAGATTGCGGTGTCACATTTTTCGCGTACACCTTTAAAATACATCCCATATATTGATAAGCAATTGGAAAGTGATATATATTTTTATATGATATCTCTACGTGCCTTGTCATTTATGATTTTTGGCGATCATTGATCACCGCATCTTTCTTATTTAATAACTGTGGAGTGAATAGCTATGACCAAATTCATAATAAGTAACAGAACTGCCCAACAAACAGAATTGACAAAGTTTGCAATAAGCAATAAAAAGAAAAAGAACAGGGCAAAAAATAATATAAAGCAAGCAAACAATATACGCAAAGCAAATTAACAGTAATAAGGCAAAGCAACGGTAATATGGCAAAAAGTTCACAAACTAAGAATTGTGGTTGACACAAAAGCAAGTTAAGGTAAGCGTATATAGCATTCTGACATCAAAACAAGACAGACCTGCACTGATGCCCATTTTCTTTTCTTTTTCTTTTTTGGTCCTGAAGTGACAGTAAGTCAATATAAGCGTCATTACTATGGTTACGCCCAAGTCAGCCTTAGGCAGAGTTGGAACAATCAAAAGAAAGTCTTTACTTACTTTATCACTGGGAGAGTTATACATGGTCATGGGGTGCCCATTTTTTCTTGGTCCTGAAGTGACGGTAAGTCAGTGTAAGTATCTTTACTATGGTTACGCTCAAGTCAGCCTTGGGCTGAGTTGGATAAAGAAGAAAGAAGAATCCATAGGTAGGACGAATTTTTTTATTAGTAAGGATTATTATTGAATGCGGAAAACATTGGTTTGTACAAATTCGATAAATTTTTATGACTGTTGATCAGTAGAAACATTTTTTTTTTAAATTTTATGAGATTGTTCCATAAAAAAACTGTTTGATTAAAAGACATTGAGAGAATTTGTAATGAATTATTCTTAGTTTGTACTATCCTCAATATTGTTGCAATTGTTACGAGAACCGGCCTAATTTATTGGTTTGGAAAAAAATCCCAGCATACATTTGTGTGCTTTTGCCTATAAATTAGGTAGCGGCAAGTATTTTGCAGTCATTCCTAAAGATTGCAATCAACAATAACTGTAAAGATTCCCAAAACATATTGAAGGCAAGAGAAATAGTGGATAACAGCAAGATATTTATTTAACGAATTTGTATGAATAGATGGAAAGTAGCATGTATTTAAGCAAATAATTCTTTGCTCAAATATTTGCTACGCTTTTTTTCTTTGACTTGTGGAAGTTAACGTGTTGCGTGTTTGTGTGTATTTTATGCGGATGAGCGTTCGTATGCAAAGTTCTCAATGTCTCTTAGGTAAGTCTGATTTCGTTTTGATCCTGAATTTAGAGTAGGTAAATACGTATTAATAATGGTCGAGCTCTAGTCAGCCTTGCGCAGAGTTGGAACAATCAAAGGTAAGTTTTTACTTACTTTATCACTTGCAGAGTTAGACATGGTTATGGAATGCCCATTTTCTTTTTTTTGGTCCTAAAGTGACGGTAAGTCAGTATAAGCATCTTTACTGTGGTTACGTTCAAGTTAGTCTTGCGCAGAGTTGGAACAATCAAAAGAAAGATTTTACTTACTTTATCACTGGGAGGGTTAGACATGGTTATGGGCTGCCCATGTTCTTTTTCTTGGTCCTGAAGTGACGGTAAGTCAGTATAAGCATTTTTACTATGGGTACGCTCAAGTCAGCCTTGCGCAGAGTTGGAACAATCAAAGGTAAGCTTTTACTTACTTTATCACTTGCAGAGTTAGACATGGTTATGGCATGCCTATTTTCTTTTTTTTTGGTACTAAAGTGACGGTAAGTCAGTATAAGCATCTATACTATGGTTACGTTCAAGTTAGCCTTGCGCAGAGTTGGAACAATCAAAAGAAAGTTTGTATTTACTTTATCACTGGGAGTGTTAGACATAGTTATGGGCTGCCCATGTCCTTTTTTTTTGGTCCTGAAGTGACGGTAAGTCAGTATAAGCATCTTTACTGTGGTTACGCTCAAGTTAGCCTTGCGGTGATTTGGATAAAAAATAAAGAAAGAGTAGGCCGAATTTTTATTAGTAAGTATTATTATTGGATGTGAAAAACATTGTTTTGTACAAATTCGATAAATTTTTATGACTGTGTTGATAAGTAGAGACAGGATTTTTTATTTTATTTTCTGAGATAGTTACATAAAAAAACCGTTTAATTAAAGGACATTGAGTGAATTTGTAATGATTTACTTTTAGTTTATACTATCCTCATATTTGTTGCAAATGTCACGATATTTCGGTCGTGTGTCCCCCCTGCGGTCATCAGGTGCTTGTTGATCCGGCTAACCTTCCGCCTAGGGATTTTGTGTTCAATCTCGCGGGAGGGAGGTCATTACAGAATTGGACTCGGTGGAACCGGAACGAGCGATAACTGAGGAGCATTAAATAAGAAGCCGACTTATTCCTAGACATGACCAACAGAATGCGAACAATCTATACTCCTAGATTCAATAAAGAGTTCCGTCTGAAATTTTCTGAAGGTTACTCGAAGTGATAAGCATCTGATGAAGACCAAAGGGTAAAACTGCCGAAGAATTGTGATAATAAAAACAAAGATGAGGATAATACTCCGTAATGATAATGATAACTTCCCATACAAACAGAAATTACCTCAGATTTGTGGTTTGGGAACATAGGTCAGAGGTCAGTGTATTTACAAAAAAAAAAATAAATAAAAATAAAAATACATAAATAAATGAAAAGAAAAACCTACAAGTATGGATTTCTGTACGATGTTTTTTCTCATCAGACAAAAGACTGAGTCCTGCGTATAAAATATAATTTTTATGTAGTATTGTTCACTCAATAAAACATCCAAGAGTCACTCAAGGTAGAGGGTTAATAAATGTAAGGGTGTAAAGGCAGACGGAATAGATACATATTATGAGAATATGTAAAATAGATAACGGTTGACACTAGACTTGAAGAGGTTAAGATTGTTTTGTTTTTGTTTGTTTGGTTTGCTTTGCTTTGCTTTATGGCATATCAATCTCAGTGGGTTATTTAATGCTGACAAGATTTTTATTGCTGGTAATATTTTTTTTCAAAAATATATTGTTGGTAATATTTTTTCAAAAAATGTATTACAGGTAATATTTTTTCAAAAATGTATTACAGGTAATATTTTTTCAAAAATGTATTACAGGTAATATTTTTTCAAAAATGTATTGCTGGTAATATTTTTTCAAAAATTGCTGGTAATATTTTTTTTCCCAAAATATATGGGTGGTAATATTTTTTTTTCAAAAATGAATTGCTGGTAATATTTTTCCCAAAAATGTATTGCTGGTATTAAAAACTATTTTTATACTTTCATAGTGTTTTAATCCCTTTTGGGCGATTAACTAATTGCCTCTAGCTGGGCCCCTGAAAGGTGCTACTACCCCGGTTCCACGTTCCTCAAAACCTCCTGATCAGAAGCCTTGCTGTGGGATGAAGTTTATTGTCATAACCAGGACGGTGTAGTGGTCGAGAAGAATCCTGTCTGGAGTCTGTTCCACAAAGTAGCCGTTCTTGGAAAGAAGCTGTCTCAGTTGATCTTCCTCTTTACCAAAGGAATACAAAAGGTATAAGTATGATTTGACGCTGTGTACGTGGAATATCAGGTTTAAGCTGCGAAGCTCTAGTCTGGTGGAACTAAAGAATGTAGCTCGTCTGAACATTTGCCATAGAAATTGCGACAGAATCATTTTCGTTGCTGTTTGGCTTTACAAATTAAGTGTTACTGGACAGTGTTTTAGGAACCATTTTTTTATCTTAGATACCAATAACCATGAGTTAGCCACCTCGGATTTCCGAAAACGAATAGACCCCCGGGGTGATTACACATCACAATAAAAAAAGGCTTATATTATTACAGTTTTTTTAAAAAATATTGTTCTGTTGAAAACTAAAATAACAGGCAATCTTATTTACAATATACATTAAATCCAAACTTGAACTGAAGATATAATTATTCATTGAAATGAAAATTATAATAATTTTGTTGCATAAACATATATCGAAAATTGTAGGAGAAACATCCCAACATAAGAACAGAGAAAAGTTTTATTCGTCAAAGTAGACACAATATATTTCTATGAATTGAAATAGAAATAAAAATCAACGTGAGCTTATTTTATAGACATTACCATTCACCCTGATCCATCACCGGTTGCTACATTCTTGCAATTTGTACAATTCATGAGAAGTTACCTTAGTTAATCAGGTGGGTGTGACAGGAATCACCAAAGAAGAAAAAGTGATGTCTGCCTCCTACGGCAACTGAGCTACAGCTGCGTAACACCGCCTGCTACACACCCACAGGATAGATTCAGGAGAGTAGTGGGAAGGAGCAAAAATAAATAAATAAAAAAAAAGTAAAGAAACTGGTAACTAGGAATTACGAAGAATTAAAAATTTGGGGTGTAACAGTACAAGTATAGGGTTAATTGGAGTGTTCTACTTGAAAGAAAAGTAGTTTCTCTATTAAAATTCCATCTGAAGACGGTCATAGAATAGATTAGTCGAAACCCCGAGGTACCAATGAAAAATAGTCTAAAGAATGAAATTGTTCTGAATAATTTTTGGAATGGTAATGAGTAATCTGAACATGACGGGAAATATAAAAAACAGTTTTTGCCCAAATCTGGAGAACTGTCTTTTTCGATTCATTATTGACAAGGAAGATTTTCCCTCAGTAGGTTGCAGTTTCTTTCTGCGGTAGACTGGTTGCCAACAAAAACCATAGAATCCAATCTGTCCTACTATTTAACCCATAGCTGGTGGGAGAAGAGATGGACTGATAACTTTCTTAAGGGTATTTGCGCGTAAGTGAAAGTCACGTACCCGACTGGAATTCGAACACGACTCTCAAAATTTTCATTCCGTACTGTTAACCACTGCGCCAGTCAAGATAAAATCATGATAGCGAATCTTACTTTTCCGCGCATTTAGAAGATTGACGCAACAAAATCTGCTTACTCTCCTGCTGCCGTCGTTAGGTAAGTTTACTAAATATCAATATTAGCTAGATAATTAGATAAAGATGATGGGAGAAGAGCGAGTGGGATAGATAGATAGATAGATAGATAGATAGATAGATAGAGAGATAGATAGATAGAGAGAGAGACAGACAGATAGGTAGATAGAGAGAGACAGAGAGAGTGAAAGAAAAGGGTGAAATAGCGGGATAGATAAAGGAAGAGAAACATAGAGAGGGAGATAAAAAAGGGTGAAGGAAAAATAGAGGGAGATCAGGAGAGGAAGAAAGAGGCGAAAGAGGAGGAGATCAAAATTGTGAAGAAGAAAAGTAAAAGAGAGCGGAAGGTACAGAGATATAGAAAGAAAGAAAGAAAGAAAGAGAGAGAGAGAGAGAGAGAGAGAGAGAAAGAAAGAAAAAAGCAAAAAAGAGAGAGAAATAGGAAAAGACAGCTATAGAGACGATGAAAGTGAAAGCGAGAACATATAGATAGGTGCGGAGAGAGATTAAGATGGTGTAGGCGACAAAGAAGAGAAAGACAGCGAGAAAACGATATAGGCAAGAATGAGAAAATATTTGTGTCAGAAAATATAATCGAACCCCAACCTCTTCTCGTTCCTCCCGCATTGCAAACCTATTTGACAGATTCTCGGGTTTGACCCCAAAATCACGAATGAACTAAGCTGAGTTCTATAATGAATATTACCATCCTACCTATTTGAGTCAAAACAAAGAACTGATACCCGATGCTAATACTGAGCGTCAGGAGGGCGTTCCCTTCTTGTCGCTCGACGAATAGCCAAGATACAGGCCAGCTGTTGTAGATATTTGACAGTGACCAGTTGACACTAGCACAGGGCTAGTAGTCATACACTAACATCCAGTATTCCTTTCAGCCAGATTTGACACCATGTGGTCAGTATTACACCCTCTTTTACCGGAATTGGAATCTGTGTTTTCTTTTCAGGACAAAATCGAACTAAATATATTCTTCTTCTTCTTCTTCTTCTTCTTCTTCTTATTATTATTATTATTATTATTATTATTGCGGCAGTCCCTCACCCAAACAAAACACGAAACCCATTATGTCCTCCATAACATCCAGTCTAATATGGGTATACCAATATTATTATGGTTCAGTGGGTTTGACGCTTGCGTAGCATCTTTCTGGTCCGAGTTCGATTCTTGGTAGTGTATGTGAACTGTTGATGAGTCCCAAAAGTAAGACTAAACGACCATCTAGTGCGTTCTGCATTCTTTTAAAAGCAATGGATAGCGGCTCGGACTGAGGAATCGGAGAGCCGAGTTCGAATTCCACTTACGTGCTAATACCTTTTCTTCTCCCCCAACTATGAGTAAATAGCAGGACAGACCGGGTTCTATAGCCTTTCTGGTCTACCGCAGAAAGAAATCTGCCTCGTCAGTCATGTATCGAAAGAAACCTGATCGCCTAAGCGTGTATTACGCATGTCACATAACTGCCTGAAATTATTATTATTATTATTATTAATTCATTTATTATCAGTATTTTCCCAGATAAGATCTTAATATCTGTTAATAGTACATGGGTAACAGACCGTATCCAGCAGCCTTAGGTAACATGCAATTTTCCTCTGACTCTAAGTATTCATCACTTTCCGAAATATACTTGCTGTTTCTTTTCTGTAACCTTTTTACTGGACAGGTATCAACTTCTTGTCTAAGAAATTTAAATCAAGTAAGTATTAAAATGGGTGATTAGTGTAATGGTTATCAGAGAAGAGAGAGGATTTGCTGATCTGAGTTCAGATACCGGCCTAATCCGTTATGTTCATTTTCTCCCTAATTAATCAGATACTTCTTACACCCAACGCCAACTACGTATTATATGGCAGGATACATAGATTAGTGTGGCAGCCAGTCTAGGAGAATGAGAAATCTGAATTTAAAACCATGAAAAAGTTAATGGTATAAAGTTCGAAATTTATCTTCTCGAATTCAAGTTTCACAGATGTTGTTTACTCATCAGAGGTTAGATATGGTCTATTGACTTTATTAACAGATATCCCACATTATTGAGATTGTTGAAAAATAGTGTCAAAAATTAATATTTTATTATGTAACATCTTTCAGGAATAAATAGAATCTGTTAAAATCAAAAGAAATGATGGAATGAAAAAAACTTCTATGAAACTTGAGGCTGAGAAGATAAATTTTGAACTTGTTATTTAAGTTGTTCACACACACACACACACACACACACACACACACACACACACACACACATATATATATATATATATATACAAATATAGATAACTATACTCGTTTCGAAAAACCCTCGAATTTTTGATTTGCCAATAATCAAATCAATCTCGAGGGAAAAAAAAAGGTTCTAAAAAAAGAAAGAGCTAGAAACATGAAAGTCTATCGAAAAAAATCGCACAGATACAGATTTGAAGCCCAAAGAAAAAACCCCGTCACGAGTAAACAACTAACAAAAGAGCTCAATACAACCGTAGAGCAGACCTAGATAAACCTAGTGAGCCAGACAAACCTACGTAGGTTTCACCTAAACGGATCGTCAGGGAAATTTGGCTGACGATCCGTTTAGGTGAAACCTAGGCCGGTTTGTCTGGCTCCTAGGTCTATCTATCTATCTATCTATCTATCTATATATATATATATATATATATATATATATATATATATGTCGGATTTTTAGAGGATTGGAAAAGCGTGAAAATCAGGGTTACAAACTCACATCGATACAACTAAGTATGTTAGCTCTATCACTAATATTGAACCCTTTCCAATGAGCACCACATATATGTAATATACAAATAATATATATATATATATATATATATATATATATATATATATATATATATATAAACACACACACATATATATATATATATATATATATATATATATATATATATATATATATATACATATATATAAATAAATACATATGTATATGCTATTTATATATATGTATATACATTTAAGCAGTTTATACAAACGTATGTGTGTGTATATATATATATATATATATATATATATATATATATATATATATATATATATATATATGTATATATATATATATATATATATATATATATATATATACACACACATATACATATATATATATATATATATATATATATATATAAATGTATACATATATAATAAATAAATACATATGTATATGCTATTTATATATATGTATATACATTTAAGCAGTTTATACAAACGTATGTGTGTGTGTATATATATATATATATATATATGTATATATATATATATATATATATATATATATATATATATATATATATATATATATGGTCAGTTTATCTTCATTCAAACATGTTTTATTGAATAATATAGAATTATTTTGTCTATTTATTTTATAATGATCCTTTCCAGTTCTCTAATCAGTTTCTTGATCCTACGATGTAATTCATCAAGGAAGGTGCCGTAGTTTTTAATACTCAAAGGATCTTTATAAAATAAATATACATTATATATCTATATTATTCAATGATATATATATATATATATATCACTCTGTCTATCACTCTCTCTCTCTCTCTATATATATATATATATATATATATATATATATATATATATATATATAAAAAATAATGGTTTTATTTTTATTACTTCAAAATATTATCATAGGTAATAATTCGTATTTGAATTAAACGACTCATTTTTTTAATTTTTTATTTATTAGTGTCTATTATGTCTATCGATTGCGCAGTCGTGTAATCTCAGTAAGGAAAATACGCTCTCCCATTGTATGAGAACGAAGTTCGATCCCTGCCTGTGAAAGCATTTTCTTTCTAATATTTCCTGAATCAGTTGATTGATGTTATATTCAGCCCCTCGGAGTTCTGTAAACGAATAATTATTGTAGACATCAGTTTTCAACAGTTGAATGGGGATATTCTCACTTTTGTTATTTTTATGATAAATTAAAATTTACCTTAGGCTCTAGTTAGAGGAGTTTATATATATATATATATATATACACATACACACACACACATACACATACACATCAACCAACGCCCTGTAGAAAGGATGGCGAATTTTTGCGTATTTATTCTTTGAATAAACGAGCCAGCGACCGAGAGGGCCCAATTCATAGAAGAGCTTTGCATTATCAGCAACAGTAATGACTGTTTACAAATTCGCGCTCTCTCTCCAGAGTGCTCGACCTAAATTAATTTTTCAATTTTTCAGGGCGTAATTACACACACACACACACACACACACACACACACATATATATATATATATATATATATATATATATATATATATATATATATATATATATATATTTAAATAAAATAGACTACTTTAAAGGTTGGAACCTTAAAGTGGTCTGTTTTATTTAAATTATTTGCTCTGGATTTACATCGAGCTCTCTGGATTTTATCCTCTTTGTGTCTACCCATACGGATTACCTAGTTTTTCATAAACTATAAATATATATATATATATATATATATATATATATATATATATGTGTGTGTGTGTGTGTGTGTGTGTGTGTGTGTGTGTGGTACAAGGCCGAAAGTGTGGAAGACCGCACTCACTGCTCAGTCATAATTGATCTCGTGAGACAAGCTTGTTCACCAGTACACTACGACGAAGCGCCTGAAATTATTTTCCACGCGTAACTTAGATGCGGCACAAGACCGAAAGTTTGGAGCACCTAATGTGGATCGAGGTCACTACTCAGTCGTAAAGGATCTATCAAGAGAAGATTGGTAACCATTACACTACTTCGAAGTGCCCAAAGCTTATGTCTTGAAGAGACATGACGTTAATGTAGTAGTAAGCATTTAAATATAAGACAACGAACCTATTCATGAAGGACTGTTTGCCTGTATTTTCAATCAGCAGTCTTCTTCCTTTGGTAATTTTAATGTGGCAAGTCTAGGCTGACCAGACTAATGAAAACCTAATTCATTCTGTTTTATTACTTAGGTCTTTCGCCATTTCTGTGATCAACTGTAACTCATGCAGCAAGAAAATAGAAAGAAATACACTAATTCACATTAGCTTCATCAGCAGACTCTTTCGCACATATGTAGCCGATTATTTTGGCACAGTTGTGTTTTATTTTAATGTACAGCTGTACATCAAATATAGAAAATAAATGGTTTCTAAATTAGCCATCAATGGAATATGCTTGATGTTATCAAAGCCCGAATGATTTCAAATCTCGATTCGACGTTCGAGTCATAGTTTTGAACCTTGCAGATGCTTAATTTATTTGACATTTGCGTGATGCATTTTAAAAATGGGGACAACTCTTATTGTTCACGGGGATAGATTTATGAAAAGCAAGAAGGCTATTGGTAGTAAGTTCGAACCGCAATAATGTCTGCTGTAATTGTAGCTTTCTACCAGAGAAAACTGGGCTTAGAAGAGAAAAGAAATAGTTTGGTAGCTGATTATGTTTTTTTTTACCCACCGGTGCGAATGGTTCACGGTCTTGGCTACGTAACCCCCCACCCACCTAAAAACCCCCACAGATTTTTTATGCCGATTTTCAGAGCAGGCAAGTTCTTTTCATTAGATTGACGTTCTCAGTACATGATTCTTCTTCTTCTTCTTCTTCTTCTTCTTCTATTTCCTGTCTTCTTTCAGAACGTGGTTGTTCATGGCTACCCACAAATTCCTATCCTTTGTAGGTCTTCGTAAGGTTTGCCATTTCATAATCCTTCGCACTTCCTGTTCTGCCAACAATTTACATAAGCTCGTTAGGTAAGTTATTCGATGATTTCCACTGTCCTCCGTACTTTCAATATGTCTTGTTCGCGTTAAATTCTTCAAGCCATCTTTCCTCATTATTTCCTAGGAAATTAATCTATCACTTCCTAGGTCTAATTATAAATGTCCTTTTTGCTACATTTTACTTAAAACCTCGGTGGTACTCCCATTTTCAGTCCATGATATTCTCAGAATCCTTCTGTAGAACCACATTTCGTTTACTTAATGTCTTCTCTTCCGTTGTAAGGAGACTGTTCATCATTGATGCCATATATCAGAACTGATAATACACAGCATTTCAGCATTTTTTCTTTGGACTTAAAGAAATTTTCCTGTTACTTAATGATTTCAGTATCTGTTTATATTTCTGAGATAAGGTACTATGTACACTATTTACATTATTCGGACTATTGTCCTCATCTTTGTCGCCATATTTATCACAACGTTTCGGCCGTTGCATGCTCCGGCCTTTTCCAGGTGGTTTGAATGTCGAGTCATGGTTTTGAACCTTGCAGATGCTTAATTTATTTGAAATTTGCGTGATGAGAACAATAGTTCGAATAATCTAAATAGTGTACATAATACCTTAGCTCAGAAATATAGACAGATACTGAAGGATCGGTACGGACCCGATACACAGAAAACATGGAGACAAATTGAAAAGTTCTACTAGAAACTGGCATGTATATCGAACCATCTGACATTCCTACACCGATGCAGAGACATACAACTCATCCCTTAACGCTTGGCACCAAGTCTTCCCGTGAATTCAAGGAGTACCCGCCCATGTCCGAGAGAGAATTCAGTACAATTGTTGGATAAAACAGAGACTACAAGCTCATAACAGTTTACTCCAGTGAACGAAATAAAGGGTTCAGTTCGACATTCTAACCACCTGAAGAAGGCCGGAGAGTACAACGGCCGAAACGTTGTGGTAAATATGGCAATAAAGATGAGGACAGTAGTCCGAATAATGTAAATAGTATACTTAATGATTTGTTTAGCTTTTGGAAAACACCTTTCTCTATTCATATGCACCTTTCGATTCCTATATCACCTTTTTCAGTCCTGTATTAAAACACTTCCCAGATATTTCAATTCTCGTACTGTCCACAATATTCGATATGCCTGTGAATAATAAAAGACAACGTAACGCGTTAAGGCATTCGAATATTACCCGTTCTCATTTAATCGTTTTTGCTAAACGAGTTACACATAGAAAATATTTCAGAGCATTATTGAAGCAGTTTTGATATATAAATTCTATTCATCTAATCGAAAAGTAAGTTTAACGCATTTTCTAGATAAGATAATACTTGAAGAATATAATAATAAAACAGATATTGGTTAAACATCATATTAAAATTTTAAATTAAATTTTATACTTCTCTTATCATCACGATAATATATAATCATAATTTATATTGAATTAAAAGTATTGGGCTAACTTGGACCTTTGTGCCTGAAAAAAACGCAAAAAAAAAAAACAAAAACAAAAAAAAACAACAACAACAAAAACAGAGTGTCAAAAGGACTGTTTTTCCCTTGACACCGGTATTATCTTAACTACCTTCACTCCTTGGCAATGTTTACTGCTTAGAAAGCGATGATTAGAATTTTAATAAAACCTAAACATCTAATAAATAAATAGGGTTCATTATTTACGTTGTTTATTCTCAAGAATAAAGAAAATTCACTTTTGCCATATGTTTAAGTTTTATTATCGTTTGACATGTTTTTACCTGTTTCTCCTTTTGTTCATCAAGGTAACGGTTAATCTTCGACTTGAACAGGTTAAGATGGTAGTGATAGGGAAAATATCTTTTTTGGGAGTCAGTTATACAGAGCAACAGTTCGCGGGAAGATACCGCTGGAGTGGAACTTACATCTCATAAATGGAATATGAAGGGAATGAAGGTGGTCCGTTACAACATGCATAGCATGGCGTGTCTTACTTAGAAGGTTTGAAATGGTGGAACTAAGGAATGTAGTTCATCTGAGCACTTCCCATGGAAGTAGCGAAAGGAGACGGAGGCACTTTTGGACTCTATCAAGACTGGGGAGTGAGGACTGGTTAACTCCTGTTTAAATACGGCAGGATTATTCAATTTTAAACCTGATCTGGTTCTTTTGCAGGTAGAAAATAGCACGAGGAGTCAGGTACTTACTGGAGCGGTATAGAGAACCGACCATTTAAAAAAATATATATATATATTTAGCGATGGAACGTGTGTACGAACTCCAATTGAAGTCCGGGGAGAGAGTTTAAGGTGCTCAAGGCAAGGGGACTCCCCGAAGAAACATGCAACGAAAACATTAGGTCACATATCTGAATCTTCATCTCTATCTATAAAAGGCAGGATGTGTATGTGTATGTAACGAATGCACGGCCGCAATTTTCGACGGATTTGCACCAAAATTTACATGCACATGCTCCAAGTTAGAGGGAAGGCCAAGACCGACGTTGCATTTCCCAACTTCCATCGATAGTAAAAAAAATAATCGATTTTTTATGCTTCTACGGCAATTTTAATGTAGTTTGCGGCCATTTTTTACTGGCCAGAGTGTGAGCCTATAGCTGGCTGCCACGAATAGGCAGGAAGATTCTATTGGCCAGCGTGAGGGCCAACAGCTGACTGACACAAATGTTAACTAGCATGCTAGCATGCAAAAAAAAATCGATAGCTGCATTCGTCACAAGTGGGAAAAATTTAAATCTGCATGGCACTTTACTCCAATTGGCCCATTCACTTGCTTAAACTCAACGTTGATTCCGATTCCGCAGAACTGGGTTGGGTGTGAAAAATATTTGTTGTTAACATTCTTTTGTCATTCGGTTTTTCCAGTTACGAGTCCTTTTTTAAAGCTAATCGTTTTGTGTTCATTTTGTTTAGTTCTTTTTTCGTAACAGATTTAATGTTTAGTATAGAGCGTAGAAAAACTTCACAGTGTGAGATAGGCAAGAAGTAAGGCATGTAGTAACATCAGCACAGCAATGGGCACTTCTTTAAAGGCAAGGAAGGGAAAAAATATTTTAAGTCAAGTGATAGCGATTGCTGTATGAGTCGTACGATTTTTTAATCAAGCACGAACAACGCCGGGCCATGCTGCTAGTTCTTTTATAAATTCCTTTCTAAGGTGTATTCTAAGTCCAGACGCTAAATAAATTATACCTTGAAAGAAACACTTCGTTTAATTCATCGAAATAGCAGCAGCACCGATCGTTAAGCTTGATATCAGTACGTTGAATATTTATCGGATTTATTTTATAATTATTTGCAATTAAAAAATCATTAACAATTAAATTTTATTTCTATACAAAAATAAGTAAAATGATTTTTGACAGCATAAAGATATTGAGTGCTACTCAAATATGTGATCTACGTTTACGATTCTTCTAAAATATGTTATCTACCTTAAAGAAAATTATCTGCATACGCAATTTTACTTTAGTACGACATAAGCAGCAAAACATACGAATCATCTAGATTTCATTTGCTTTGAAATTAAGTGATCCAATGCTCCCAATTTGTTTTGCTCAGGCTAACTTCATTTAAAGAAAGTAAAATGAAGAATAAATCTTGCTGATAGGATTAGATCATACACTACAGAAGAGGGTTAGTCTCCTGATTTGAAAATATTGATAGATTATATAACACTACAAGGTAAGAACTAAATGTGTAAGCTTTGATGGTTATTTATTTACTTCATCAAACGTTGCACGGTCATGTGCTATTTAAGGAAATAATCTACACCATTGTGCAAACGAATTGAAACAAAACAAATAATTCTGTTATTACTTACTTTTTTTTCATATTTTTCCAATGAAACATGACCCAGTGCACGTGTTAGTACTTCGTATGTCCATTACACGAAGTCGTTCCTTGCAGATTGACCACAGATTTTCGATTGGATCTGAATAGGGAGGATTTCCGGGCCAGTCTCTAGGACTTTGATTTGCTCACTGGTAAGGCTTACCAGTGTGTTTGTGCAGCGTTACAATTTTCGTTACTTGGAGTAACGTTCATCGTAGACAATGGCTGTAGGACAACTAATAGACAGTCAAGACAATAGTATCTGGGTGTGATGAAAATCTGATGCATTCATGGATGACGCAATATTTTTCAAGGCTAAAAAAATACACCCCGAAAATTGATTCATATTACTGCACACCACTGCAAATGACCTAATCTGAGGAAAAATAGAAATCAATTACACCCTGTCGTTCCAGAAGGTCTAAAACTGACCGAATAATGAAAGAAAGGAATCTAATTAATTTTCACAAGGATGAACGTGCATTATTCTCCTAAATTATGTGATCTACCTTAATGAAAATTATCTGCATATGCATACAGGTACCTGTCCAAATATTACAATCTCATCTAGATTTCATTTGCTGGAAAATTAGGCGATCCAATGCCCAAATTTTATTTATTGCATTTCTGAATGATATTCAATCTGATTACAGACACCGATAGTAGTAGTTAAAATAATAATTTCCTTTTGTTCATTTTATATGGTATTATTGGTTTGGTGCATTATTATCAGGCGTTTTTATAGGTGTTAATTTTTAATGAAAATTGCTATTTTTACTTTTTTTTTAATAAAAATATTATTTTTATTTTCACGTTATAAAAATGCGTGCCCATAATCATATTCATTTAAAAAATTTATCGTTGAATTGTTATGTTTCTTTTTTCATAATAAATATTGTTTTGAAACGCCTGGTATTTATGCACCAAGCCAATATTTGTTTAGTATATTAAATAAATGCTACTACTTTTTCTAGTCTTATTTCTTATATATATCTATTTTTTAATGTTTATTTTAATTTAGAGATTTTTCTCAACATGTAGATACTTTAGTAATGCTTTGTTCTAGTAGAACAAATTCAGAGGACAGATCACATAGTCAAGTAGAACCAGATATTATTTCTCAAATATTTTTTATGGATTTATTAATAAGTAATCTCATTTTTTTCCAATTTCAATTTGAATATGATTTT
>CAHIKZ030004573.1:1110000-1130000 GCA_903632075.3 Acanthosepion pharaonis | reverse complement strand
CTGTTTTAATGTTGTTTCAATGTCGACATCAGACGTTTCGGTCTAGTAGACATATTTGCTTATATATATGTATGTATGTATGTATGTATGTATGTATGTGCCAGGTGTAACAGCAAAATTGTCCAAATCGTGTAACAGCATAATTATCCACCCCACAAAATGTTTAATATCTAAAAAAAAAAAACACTAAACTAATTGTGTTTCTTTTTTCTACGTTTTCAGATAAGACATTTAGCCGTCTTGACACCATTTCTAATGAGAATCTCTGAAAAACCCTTTGAGTTATTCAGCTAAAAAGAGAGCAGATTAAAATTGTTTTGTGTCAGACACACAATCTTCCCAATCGGGGCAATGGTGAGAGAAAAAAAAAGATCATTCAGGCTTTCAGTAATAGTGCCAACATTCATACACTGGAATTTATTTAAAAGCCATCAAGAGAACAGCGAATAAGTTATAAAAAATAGGTAACAATATAGAGGAAAATTGGATCAGGAGGTCAAATTAACAAGAGGAATCATCATTTTAACTTAGATCTAAAAAGATCAATTAGAAAAGATCCAACTCAATTCATAAGACTTTTGGCCCGTAAGTGAGGAATTTCAGCTATGTCAGTCCAAAGAGCAGTGAAAAAGACTTGAAAATGAAATCGTACGTGAAAGCTGTGAGGCAACTTGTTGCTCCAAGATATAAAAGTTAGAAGGTTAGAGTACGAAAATGAACATCTTAAATAACGTGTAAAATGACCTTGAAATAATATATATATATATATATATATATATATATATATATATATATATATATATATATATAACTTTTATTTCATTACTTCATGAGCTTTCAGTCATTAGCTATGATTAATTAATGGCACATGTCATTTTCGTTTATGATCCATTTCATCACGATACTTCTGTTAAGAGAGCAAATATACATTCTTATTGCTTAAAGTAGAGTCCAATAGTATTATAAAACCTTGGAGAATTTCATTAATATATCTTTAATCATTTCTAAGATACAACGATTCAGAGCTTAATCTAACAACTAGACAATTTTGATTTTACACGATTTGGTCAATTTTGCAGTTACACCCGATATATATATATATATATATATATATATATATATATATATATATATATATATTATAATTCGTTGGAAAATGAAACAGGACTAGGGACTTTAATTTAATTCTATAACTAAATTTGATTTTTTTAGTTTCTCTTTTTGAAACATGGTAATTCCTGTGTAGCGATGAAACCATATTTTTAAATTAGTAAATGTATAGCATTTATGCTCTGTAGATTTGTATTGAGCACTGTTTTGTAAAAATAAAATAATAATTAATAAGAACACCTGATTATATATCTTACTGTTATTTCTCTTTTATTATATATATATATATATATATATATATATATATATATATATATATATATATATATATATATATATATATATATATATTTTAAACGTTTTTTTAATGGATAATTGTATTTGGCTAGGCGCTCCCTTTATTTATTAAACAGTATAATTATCTATTTTCGTCTGTTGGTACAGGGAAACATTATGTAGAATAGAAATTAGGAAAAGGAAGTTTAGCCGTGAATAACTGCAGCAAAATCTACTGCTGCTACTGCTCTTCCTCCTGCTCCTCTTGATGTAGGAGAATTTATGTCTTTCGTCCGATGGCCGAGTCCACACTTGTATGAAAATATTCTTCCTCTCAAAATCGGAAATCAAAGCAGGAATACAATCCAACAATATATGAACGAGACACTACACTGACTAGAAATTTCGCACAAAGAAGCAATCACCAGACGGTTCAGAGAACGAATATATATATATATATATATATATATATATATATATATATATATATATATAAAATAATTATAATAAAAAGAAAGAACAGTAAGATATATAATCCGGTGTCTTTATTGATATTTTTATTTTTATAAAACAGTGCTCAATGGAAGCTTACAGAGCATAAATATTATAAATTAACTGATTCAAAATATGGTTTCTTCGCTACAAAGGAATTACCATGTTTTAAAAACCGAAGCTAAAAACTTCAAATTTAATTATATAATTAAATTAAAAGCATTAGTTCTGTTTCATCTTAAAGCGAATTTTGGAAAGATTCCAAATTACTTCTTTAAGGGCATGAATATTATATGAGTTAATTTTTAAATTTATGCTTTTCTAGTTTTTTCTTGACTCGTATAATAAATACATTGAGCTCTTTTTGGGTATCAGTTTTAATCTTTCATATAACTAGGATCCACTTAGATTACATAACAACGGAATTATTACTTTTTTACGACATGTATATATATATATATATATATATATATATATATATATATATTAAAAATTAGCAGACATAATGTCTGTAATTTATTCAATCAGATGTGCCTAAAAGAGAATTTGCTGCCTAAATACACACATATACATATATATATATATATATATATATATATATATATATATATATATATAGAGAGAGAGAGAGAGATAGATAGATAGATAGATAGATAGATAGATAGATAGATAGAAGTATTTGATTGGTGTATACGGAATAAATTCCAATTACCAAAAATACTATTCTTAAAAGAGTGCTCAATACAGAGTAGAGCAAATTTAATTTATTTGAAAAATAAACAAGTTATAAAATCACTACAAAAATAGCCATTTTGTTTCAACACTTCTGGTTTATTATCAGGTGAAGACACCAGAAGTGTTGAAACAAAATAGTTATTTTTTTAGTGATTTTATAACATGCTTATGCTATAATTTTCAAATAACTTACACACATACACACACTTCTAAGACATTTATATAATTTTTGTATGCATGGAATTTAAAGGTTATCAAAATATATCAAGAATATAAGTATAAGCTGAAGAATATCTTTGAAAATTAAATTCTTATAGTAGGATAATAGATATAAAAGCAAAGAATGTATATCTTTTTTCAAATTCTATTATAATAGACACTTAATATTTAGATGCCTCGTTTTTATTTAATAAACAGTGTGTATTAAGTCTATATTCTGCGCATTCGAGAAATCTTTGTAAAGAATATGTGTACTCCGGCAAGGATCGAACTTGTGTTCCCCTCTTTTAAAAATGGAAAATAGAACCATGCTTGCTGTGCTGTTCTTCGTGGCTGAGCAGTAAAAAATGCTGGATCAAACGATGGTTTCTCCTACAAAGGGGGCGCAGTTTTGGTTTTCTGCTCTGTTGGTTTTACCTTTCCTTAAATATCTCGTATGACGTGTGAAGACGCGATATTTGACAGACGATTGAACTGTCATAGCGCAAAGCAAACCACCTTGTGGCTGGGTTATGACAACCAAATGTAGGCAGAGATTTGAAAATTTATATTTAAATTTTTGACTTTTCACTGGGATTTATAAAAATAGTCCGAAATAAAAATAGACAAAAATAAATCCTAAACAAAGAACTTTTATTAATATTTAACCAAACCGGTATAAGAAAAAATGCTTCCCTAAAACACCTTGCGTATCTATTGTACATACCGATCGATTTATCTATCTATCTATCTCTCTATATATTCATTATATTATGTACAGAAGAGTATGCTATTTAAAATTCATTTAAAGATCTTTTCTTTACATGTAAAAAAATAACATTTTTGATATATATAATTAAAAATAAATAATAGCTGGCCATTCGTATTCAGAATATCCGTCTCCTAGGGCGGCTAGTCAGTCTCTATATTACAGACGCTTGCTCAGGCGCATTTGTGTTTGCTCCACACCCACAGAGCCCACCTGTGGTTTATAATGTAAGTATGCTGAGCAGACCTTAGTTACAGTTTCTGGGAGAGAGCGTGTTATCTAGCGTGATCAACAATTTGAATAAGGCCAGCACGCTCACGGCCACGATGACTTTTGGTTTTATGCTACCACAGCTATCGACGGCTCACAAGAGTTCCGTCTACCCAATTTAACTCACAAGGCTTGGGTGAACCCGTGGTATGTTTTTCAGCCACTTTCCAAAGATGCCGCACGTTAGGATCGACCCTGATCCTATCCAGTCCGATAACATCAGGAAGTTTTTTTCCTAACAAATCAACCATGGTGAAGGTTAGGGTTAGGGTTAGGGTTAGGGTTAGTACAGATATATATATATATATATATATATATATATATATATATATATATATATATATATATAAAACATTAGGCAGCATATGATTTACATACAAAAGAATAAACACATAGAATTAATTTTCTAGCGATGGATGTCGCAAATAATCGCATTGATACTTCTGATTAATTCTATGTGTTTTATTCTTTATATATATATATATATATATATATATATATATATATATATATATATATATATATTAACTTGGATAACTTATATAGCAATTTTATAATTTGAGAGAAAGCGGAGGAAGATTACCCCAGAAGTAGAGAAAACATGGAACAGAAAAAAAATGGAATAAATATTTTGCATTTATAAGTTAATAACCAAGAAATCCTTAGAGATGACGAAAGAATGAAAAATCTCGTAGAATGGAATGCAAAAAAGCTTATAACTCTGAATAATGGAATGCTTAGATATGCTAAAAATGTCAGAACATGTGGTCACATTCCAATCTGCTACGATGAAGAAAGGGAGAGTAAGGTTAATTGCAGAAGGGTCCCTAACAAGAACAAACTTTATCTCCATTACCTTTCGTAATAACAATGATACCACGTAACTGCCCCCTACACAACTGTGAAGGAGGATATTTTTTTCGACATTATGGTTGATACTGTACAAGACCACTTGCGGTAGAGGGTTACAGAGTAAGAGGCACAGACTATGCGGGGATGTGGGAAAGATAGCGTTTAACCTGAAACTTGAATAGGTTAAGATTCTAGTGTTCTGGAAAGCATCACTTAGGGAGACGGATTCACAAAGCAGGTAGAGGGTTACAGAGTAAGAGGCACAGTCTATGTGCTCAACAGATTTGGTGATCGATATATTTGGTTATCAACAGATTTGGTAACCAGATGTGGTGATCAACAGATTTGCCCATCAGATTTAGCGAACAGATTTGGCGATCAAATTTGGTGATCAAAAGATTTGGTGATCAAAAGATTTGGTAATCAAAAGATTTGGTGATCAACAGATTTGTTCATCAACAGATTTGATGACCGAATTTGATAACCCGATTTGATGATCAAATTTGGTAATCACATTTGGTGTCCAGATATGGCGAACAGAACTGGTGATCTAGTAGGTTGGTGCAAAAATAATGACGTAATAATGTCGTTTTTTGACGTATTTTTAACGTCAAAAAACGACATTATTATGTCATTATTTTTGCACCAACCTAATAATTTGATGAACAGATTTGATGAACAGATATGGTAATCAAATTTCGTGAACAACTGATTTTGTGATCCATAGATCTGGCGATCAACAAATATGGCGACCAGATTTGGCGATCAGATGTGCTGATAAACTGATTAGTGACTAAGAGATTTGGTGATCAACAGATTAGTTGAACATATTTGGTGTTTAGCAGATTTAGAGATGAAATACGTTGAACAGATTCGGTGATCTGATTTGGTGAACAGATTTGGTGTTCAACATGTTTGATTTCTTTCCTATTACATCAACACACACACACACACACACACACACACACACACACACACATATATATATATATATATATATATATATATATATATATATATATATATTTATTGGGGAAAGATATATGACAAATTGAAAATTCATGTTTCTCCCTTTAATCGGACTAAGTTTATGTTTCCGTTGATGCTACACATGCGCACGGAGAAGCGATGCTGGGAATTTTAAATTTAAAGATGATTATTTCAAAATATGTTTTGTGGGTAGAAAATCTCACCGATTTCATTTAGATTCTTTTTATTTTTCTTTGTGTTTACACCACTTTTGTTATTAAACATCCGGCATTGTGATAATAGATCTGCCAAAAAAGGTGAAAAGTTCTAAAAACCTGGACGCAAATTTGCTACAGGTGATCTCACGATTAAAACACTTCCTAAGAATTTTCTTATTAGTGAATTCATTTCATGTTTAATTAGAGTAGCATTTTTATATAAAAATTGTGGTCAGTATCGTTCGATGAACAAGTTATGCATTTAACGTGTTGCTTGGTAAAATATCTCTTTTGTGTTCATGTAATCTTTTATTCAAATTCTTTGAGGTTTCTTCCATGTATTCATTGTGGCAATTATTACAATTAATAGAGTAAATTCCTACTTCAAGTTTTATCCTATTGTTTTGTTTTGTATTAATTAAGTCTTTTATTGTTTTAGACTTGATTTTGACAATTTTTATATTGAGTTTAGTAAGTTGTTTTTAATTGCAGTTGTGGTAGAGATAGAGGGTAGAAAAATATTGAGGGTTGCAAAGGCTTCACTCAAGCAATGATCACTGCCACACTAGAAACCAACAATGAAGGAACTCTACCATCGAGCCACTCAAATTCACTAAGGAACCTAGCAAAAAATGGTGAACTGGTATGAGTGCTACTATGTAACTATACGACTTGTAGACTTTTGAAAATGTGCGCGCGTGTGTGTATGTGCATGTGTGTGTATGTGTGCGTGTGTCTGCGTGTGTATGCTTGTCTAGAAGAATAATGCCTGCCCACATGATGTCCGTGCTATTCAAAATGCTTAGCAAAAATTTAACAATTTTCTTGGCTAGCCCCAATGCCATTCATAACTTCTATTATACAAGTATAGGTATAGATGGCCCACCCCTGACTTATTCAGTTAACTCACATTCACTCAAAATAATATGAATAATAAAAGTTGTTCATATTTTCTTAGCATCAGTTATCTCATAATATATATATATATATGTGTGTGTGTGTGTGTGTGTGTGTAATTATTTATTTAAAAATTATAACATAAATATGTTATAAAATCACTACAAAAATAGCCATTTTGTTTCAACACCTCTGGTGTTTTATCAAGTGATGATGTTGAATGTAGATTGTACTGTGCATTGAGCACTCTTTTAAGGATAGTAATTGTTGGTTATTCGAATTTATTCCGTATACACCAATCATATACTTTATATATATATATATATATATATATATATATATATAGATGTGTGTGTGTGTGTGTGTGCGCGCGCGTGTGTACACTTTTGAATAAATCTGATGGAATGAACTTATATCTTTTTTAATTAATAATTATTAAGATAATTATGTAGGAAAGTTTTTCTGAAAAGAGAGGTGGAAAAAGTAAACAAAAAACTCTTTGATAATCGCTGATGAAATCCGAAATCGCCTAGATGTATGTTAATTCATGTTTAAATTTTCTCCTGAAGCAAGAAACAGTCTCAACCGTAGGAAAAAAATCCCATAAAAACACCTTAAAAAAGAAAAGAAAACCTTTCGTTCTTCTTCGAGCAAACCTGCAGAAGTAAATTTTTAGGATGAGGAATTATCATTACTTGTACTATTGTCCCCATCTTTGTTGTTGTTATCATAACGTTACGGCCGTTGTGCCCTCCGGCCTTCATCAGGTGTATGTTGATCTGAGTAATCTACAACCGAACCCTTTATTTAATCTATGAGGGTAGACTGTTCTCGTTCCACTGTCGAGGGATATCTCGTCTAGTTCATATTTTTAGTACTGCTGAGTTATTGCTCTCCTTGTTTCGACTGAGTTCAAGAACACACTGCCCGACCCAGGGATTGAAATCACAATTACACAAATAGTAAGTAACCAAATCTACAGTCCACTATGCTATTGTCCCGTAAGACGGAAAATGACATACGATGTTGACTTCTATGTCCATTCTATCTATCTATCTATCTATCTATCTATCTATCTATCTATGTCTCTGCCTGTCTGTCTGTCTGTCTGTCTGTCTCTCTCTCTCTCTCTCTCTCTCTCTCTCTATATATATATATATATATATATATATGTATACATATGCGTGTTTGTATGAAAGTGAAATAATGAGACAATGTGGAAAAGTTTATAGAAGACGTGTTTCGCCACGTGTCATGTGTTGAGTTCGGCTCGTTGAAGAATGAAAGACAAAAATGTGTTTAAATAAAATAAGCTTTGGATTTTTGAAGATAATAAGGCAATCAAATAAATGACCTTATCAGGTACGAGGGCCAGAAGGCGTTTATTTTATTTTGTATATTAGAACCTTTGGTGTCCGTTAGATTTTAAATCAGCCCTCTCCGGGTTGTTCTCTGATTTCCGTCTTTGCTCATATCCCATATCGTTCTATTATTACTTTTGCCATGATATTATGTATGGTACTGGTCCTATCTTTATTGTCGAAAACTGTGCTTGAATATATATATATATATATATATATATATATATATATATATATTATTTATTTAAAAATATGATTCAAACTCGCGACATAAGAAGTATCATGTTTCAAAACAAGAGCCGAAAACTTCAATATAATTATTTGAATTAAATTGAGTTAAAATAAGCTCTGTTCCATCTTCAAGCGAAATTTTTTTGGAATAACGTATTTCTGAAATTTACGTGTTTTAATAATTGAAATCAAAATTTCCATGGTAACAGCTAGGGCGAATTGTTTTAATTGGGTAGGCGTGTGTTGGGTGTTAATAATAAGTATTAGTATAGAGTTACTTTCATAGATGTCAAGTCAGGGAAAGGTGGGGGTGTCTAAAGTTGAAACGGAATATATATATATATATATATATATATATATATATATATATATATATATATATACACGTTTCATTAAAGACGGCTGACAAGGTAGTGCGATTAATCTTTTTATTCAGTTTCTTTTGTGTTTGCATAAGCGTTTTCTTTTTTTGGACATAAAGTGTCTAAAAATTGTTGGAATGTTCTATATATTCGAGCGTATTCGGCCCTCAAAAAGTGTGGATGGTGGATGGTCCTGCACGAAACCTTCACCACTATAATCAAATCTCATGTGCTGTCGGTTTTCCTGGGAACTGATCTGCTTGACCCTCATACGGGAGAGTCGAGTATATGAAGAGAGAGAGAGAGAGAGAGAGAGAGAGAGAGAGAGAGAGAGAGAGAGACTGTGTATTTTCTATCATGAATGGAAAAGATTGATAAATATTAACAAGTTAATAAATAACGGATGGAAGAAATAAACAAAGCGATCAAGGCAAAAAGGGTGGAAGATATGCATTGAAAAGGCTTTATTGATGAACTTAAAGCAAGCGACTGAGATAGGCCGATAGCTAGACAGAAAGTCAGATGAAAATAAATGGTCATTCTGAACACATAAAAGAAAGAAAGAGGAAGAAAAAGGCAGAAAAAAAAAAAGAAAGAAGGTTAGATCGATAACGAAAAAAAAAAAGGATAGATAGCAAAGGACTGAGATAGATGAATAGATACATAGATGCATATATTAATATTTTGAGATTGATTATATAAACTCAGAAATAGAAAAAAAGGAAAACAAGAAGATCAACATATTTAAACGAATAGAGTAGCAAGTGGACAGAAGCAGACAGACTTTATGCCCATATATATATATATATATATATATATATATATATATATATATATATGTGTGTGTGTGTGTGTGTGTGTGTTTGTGTGTGAGTGATTCCTTTTTTTTTATTCGACTTTCTCAGGCAGCAAACATTGAAATACCGTATAAACTCGCCTATTATGCGAATTTGAAGACGTAATTTTAAAGCTTATTTTAAGGGGGTCGCATCATACACGAGATATAAAATTAGCGTATGTAGTGTTGGTCCTGACTACGCTATTGACCAAACTATATATCCACTTGCTGTAGTCAAATTAGCTTCAAATTCAAACTTCTCATCTACAAATCTACCATTTGTCCATATATGGAATACTGCTGCCATATATAGTCTGGTGACCCCATTGTTCATCACGAGGTCCTCCACAAAATCCAAAGACGGATATGAAATGTGATCGGTTCTGACTTGGAATCTCGACTCCAGTCACTTTCTCACAGATGTGGCTTCCCTCTGTCTTTTCTACAAATATCTTCATAGCATCTGCTTTGACGAGCTATTTTCACTGGTGCCCCGACTGCATGGATTTAAGCGTGCTACTAGGTTAGCATCTCGGTCCCACCGTTTTACTGTCGAAACACTTAAATGTAACAGCCCCTTTAACTCCAACAGCTTTTACTCTAGCACTTCCCGACAGTGGAACTCCCTTCCTATTACTTGTTTCTCTGATAGCTGGAATCTTCAAAAAATTAAATGTAATGTCAATCGACATCTTATGATGCCGTTCTTCTTTTTATCTTTTTCTCAGTCCCCCCCCCGCTATACCCAGTCTTTTCTTTTACTTTCACTTTCTGGAATCCCTTGCGTACTAGGGGCACTCCTACCTTGTTTGGGCTGAAATGCTCATAAAAAAACATAGGTCTTCAAAGGGTGCATGATTCGTCAGTGTATACAGTACATAAAACTCTTGAAATTCTAAAACAAAAGAGGGTAAAGATGTCCGTTTTCATTCTGATTTCTTCTATTAAACTTTGATATTGCAAGTTTTAATTAAGATCAAGGAAAAGGGCGAAAGGAAAATAAAGAGAGAAATGGAAAGAGTGAGAAAGAGAGAGAAGAATAAATCAATAGAGTGAATGAAACTGTAATGCGTGTGTGTGTGTGTGTGTGTGTGTGTGAGAGAGAGAGAGAGAGAGAGAATAGGGTGTATAAGACGAGGCAAGAAGGCAAGTGTGATATAGAAAACAAGAAAGTTGAAAAGATATGAACACAATTGCGTATCAGATATGCTGGAGTCCCGTTCAGATTGGGTTACTAATTTCAGGCTTCTCCCCTTGTACCATGTGGCGCCCTCTCGCGTCACATGCAGGTCACTAAGACGTCCCATTTCAACAACCACTTAAACATCCTTTCAGATATAATTTTTCTCGACATACATTTGCTTGGTTAGAAGCAAAACTATTCCGAGAACGTAAGAAATAAAACAAATCGGCTGTTGATGCTGGAATAAATGCGAGCGTCTATGTATGCATGTGTAAATACGTCAAGTGTTCCTGGTTGGCTTAATTTTGCCTATACACACGTATATATCGGTGCTTGCATTTCAAAAGCATGTTGAGGCATTTGAGTATGCGGGAAATTTGCATGTCTATTTTGTTTTTATTTTGTCAGCATTCTTTCTCTCTTTTCATAAACGTCATTGCTTCCGTTTTTTCTTTTTTTTTTTCTTTGTCTTCGTTACGTTTTCTTTATTTTCAAAAGATGCTTTCGTTTGTTTTTTTTCTTTAACCTAGTTTTTATTTTCTTCTTTTTAACTTTGTTTGTTTGTTTTATAGTTATTAAATATCACTGTTTTCTTTTTTTTTAATTTTTTCTTTTTGCTTTATGGTATGTTTTCTCGCTTCTCTAAGTTTCTTTGTTTTTAAATTTTTGATCTTATTTCTTTCTCTTTGTTTTTCTTTCTTTCTTTTATAAATGTTTTTTTTCTTTAATGTTCTCTTTTCATTTTTTTAAAAATTATCTTTTCATTATCATATATTTTCTTTTTCCATGCTCTTTCTTTAAAAAAATATTTTCTTTTTTTCATCGTCTTGTCCCTCCAAATCTTTCTTTTCTTCTGTAGCTGTTCTTTCTTTCTTTCTTTCTTTAATTTCGTTCATTTAATTTTTTTTAATAATTTTAATTATTACTATCCTATATAGTTTTTCCAAAATTTTCTTTCTTTTTTCTTTCTTTCTTTCTTTCTTTCTTTCTTTCTTTCTTTCTTTCTTCTTTCTTTCTTTCTTTCTTTCTTTTTTCTTTCTTTCTTTCTTTCTTTCTTTCTTTCTTAAATATTTCTTTTCTTTAAAAAAAAATCTTTCTCTTTATCGTATATTGTTTTTTTTTTGTCCGAAATGGTCTTTAAAAACATTTTTCCTTATTTCTTTCTCTCAATCTTGCTTTGTTTTCTTACTTTTATAAATGTGTATTTCTTTCTTTCTTTCTTTCTTTCTTTCTTTCTTTCTTTCTTTCTTTCTTCATTGTTAACTTTTCATTCTCTAAATCTTGCTTTTTTTCTTTTTCTTTTTTTTCTTTCAGTCACATTTTCTTTTGGCCTGCAAATGATTTTTGATACTTCCATAATCAGAAACAGCTTTTGTCTCTGTGAATAAATATAGAAACTGCTCATAGAAAGAAACATCTGGAACCCGTTTCACATTTTTTAGGCATCGGGCTTATGTAAATGCATATCACACAATTTAATACCAAAAAGCACCAATAATTATTCATTTTTCCTTTCAGTTTGAAATTTTATCAACATGAGACAAAACGATTTGATGAAACCAAGGAAATTCTTCCGTCTGCCAATTCGAATTATTTCAATGGCTAATCAAACTGAGAATAAAACAAAGTAGGAAATGAGTTTACGCTTAAGTAATTAATACAAGGGAGGTTATAATAAATGGGAGGGTTGGAATTTATTTTATTATTCAATAAACGGTGGGGGGCGGAAATCATTTAAAGGGTCATCTAAGAAATGAATAAATCTTAATTAGGGTTGCGGTCGGAAAATTTCCTAAAAAAAAAACTAAAACTTTAATACATATATATATATATATATATATATATATATATATATATATATATATATATATATATATATATATATATATATATATTATCCAACGTCAATAACACTACTCGGAGTTTCATATAGTTAATGCAATATTCAGGTGTGAATTCTGACCGATATGATTGCATTAACTGCATGAAACTCCGACTTGTGCTATCGACGTTGGATATTATGTATATTCACTAATTTATATTTATAGCTCTGTTTTATAACAGTGAGCACTGTATTTATGACACCTGAGGAAGAAATATACTTATGTATGTACGTGCAAGTATTTGTGCATGTATGTAAATTTTTTTATCCTACCCATTCCTATACTATCGTTCACTCAGGACAAGTCTTAAGTGTCACTCAAGGTAGAAGTTTACTGAATCGGGATGTTGTAAGGGCGTATAAGGAGGAAGCGAGTGTTATATATTAAGAGGATATGTATTGCAACCTAGGGAAGTTTACTGAATAGAATAATCAATTGGACGATAATACTTAGGACAAGAACAACACACATAAGATTCGCCAGCAGCGCATAGAAGTAGTAGTCAACTGCTAGAAGTGAGTCAAGTGAATTCCACAATAAATCTTCAGCCGCAGGATATCCACCAACCGCCGACGTGGTCAGATGTGGCCGAAGGTCGAATGTAATTTCGGGTATCCGAACCTATAGGCTGGGCCAAAAATTCCCAAAATTTACAAAACGGGGTCGGGTAGCTGTTTCACGAGACGAGACTCTGCCCTTCGACATAGCCTCGTCTGGGGATCGTCTCTACCCGGAGGCAGTGACTTTGACCAGCACAGCTAGAAACAAATCTCCGACTACAGACCAACATACAGTATTTACTACTGAATTCATGTGAATGGAGACATACCCAACATCATATGCTACAACATTATGTAGGATAAATAATGGTTGTCTTAAACTTGAAGAAATTAAATTTGCACTGATCAGAAAAGCATCTTCTTGGGAGTTCGTTCCACATTGTTACAATTCTGGCGACGAAGTTGCCTGAATGAAAGTTTCGCCTCACCAATAGAATATGAAGGGAATGGAAATAAGTCGACTCAGTGTATGCAGCATGGCGTGGCCTAGCTGTGAATGTCTGAACGGTGTGAACCAAGGAATGTATTTCACTCGAATATCTGCCATGAAAATACTGGTAGAGCAGCGAGAGGCTAGCAACGCTTTGCTGGAAAGTGTTTGATAGCTAGAAAACAATTAATCACCCATAAGGCCGCGCAAACACTTTTGATTTCCGTCGTGGCTGGGAAGCGGAGATTCGAGGTGTTGGAATTTTTCTCAGGGGCAGAATAGATATCATTGAAAAGATTACTATGTAAATTGTCAGTCCCTTCCGTATCATCGCAGAGGGCTCAGTTGCACAGATATTAGGAGACACAAGGCGCTATTCTGTGTTAACATGACACTATTAAAGTTTAATTCCAACAATCTGGTCTATTAGGTTCTGCTCTTGGCAACATCCTGGTGTGGATATCCTCAAAGTAACGCTGGCTTCCGGGTGCTATACCTTGCCAAATCCTTCACCTAGACAGATTAGAAACCAAGGCTAGAGAATCTGTGTTTTCTGCTATTTAACCTATAGTGGGGGGAGAAGAGATGGATTCATATTACATTTTCGCGTAAGTGAATGTAACGAATTTGACTGGAATTCGAACACGGTTCTGAGATTTTTCATTCCTCATCGTTAACCATTAAAGCACCATACGAAAAGGAAATTTTCAAAAAGTGCATCGTTATTAAATTGGGTTTGTCTTAATAAGATCGCGCTTTTGGAACATTTCTTCAAGTTAAAAAAAAGTCCTCGTTTATTAGGCAAATAATACGATTCTATCAATGAGATGAGCACGAACACTAATTGCCGAAGTCTGTACGTCTCCTCCCAAATCAAAAGTTTTCTTATATAAGTCATGAATCTAGGACGAATGTAGAAATTAGTTAACTAAAATGAAGTTTAAAAGCTTTATAAAAGTAAAAACTAATCAGTATTCTTTGGAGAAATATAATTAGTTTTCACAAGTTGGACCTATCTATGCATTCTACATATGTAGTTTTGCGTCAGACTATGTTCAGTCGAGACAACATTTGCTTTTAAATTTATCGAGTTTTCCAGTCAATTGTCTGATACTCTTTAATACCGGCGTCGCTTGACTGAATGAGAATTATTCAAATAATCAAATGTCTACGCTTATATTCCACATTACTTGAAAGCGTTTGTCGAAATTATGCAGGAAAGTTAATATGAGGGGGTGCTGGAAATTTCTCGGCCTGACCGAAAGAAGTCTTCCCAATCAAATTCTCATGTTTTTACTAACCACTCATACAAATGAAATAGTTGAAATAATTAAATTTAATTTGAATACAATGCAAAGAAAATGAAAAAAAAAAAGAAGTCACTTAGCACAATGAAAATGACTCCGCGTTCAAGAATAACACTACATATAAACAATTTGTGAACAAAAATATTTTTCAATATCGGTCCGGACTGTTATCTTTATTTTCATTCTCTCATTCTCAACGTTTCGGCCGTTGTATGCTTCAGCCTTCTCCGAATGATATTTGTTTGAATTTCGAACCGAACTCCGAATAGCCAATCTGTATTTTGGCGTTATATCTCAGCCCATTTGAGGAAATAAACATGAGAAAAACGTCTACACAAACAAAATCGAACCAATCTTCAGAAACACCAACATACAGATTGTTTATTGTTGTCATATTAACAACGTTTCAGCCGTTGTACGCTCCGGTCTTCTTCAGGTGACTGGAATTTCGAACCGAATCCTTTATTTCGTCCACCGGAGTAGATAGTTTTAGTTAATATTTTTACTATTCTTTTTAAGAAGATTAAGATATATATATATATAGGCAAATTTGGGCAAAATATATATGCCTTAATAACAGATGATCTCTTAAAACTATGACAAATATAGTGCATTTATATTTTCAATGAGTATGAGACATTCATATACCGATGGCTGCTAAAAATATCGTAGTCATGCTGGTAAAATCTGCAGAACTCATTGAATGCTTCAGATCGCTTCAATGACTGTGCAAAATCTGATATGAGGTCAACATTCATATATTGATATTAAAAAAACATTCTCGTCGTAACGTAGCTTCCCTGTGTCGTTTCTATAAATAATTTAATTGTGATTGTTCTGATGAGGTTTTTTCTTTGGTATCTAGACTTTACGCAAATGGGAAAATCAGGAATCCATCTCTTCTCCTCCCAGCTATGGGTTGAATTGCAGGACAAACTGGATCCTATAGATAACCAGTTTATCGCTGAAAGCAATGGAAACCGAATGCGAGAAAATCTTCTGTCTAATCAGTCATGAATCGAAAGAGCCGTGGTCACCTAAGCGTGTATCAAGTATGGCTGACTAGATTGGCAGCCAGGTTACATTTTACAGTCGAAATGGGTAGATGTAAATTCTATGCTAAGAGTTTCTCTTGTCGCACTTCTCGCTTGTGGAACTCTCTTCCGATTTCTTACTTCCCAGTGAAGTTTGACCCTCAAAAATTTAAATGCAACGTCAGTCTTTATGGCTTTTTAATTCTTGTTCTTTATTTTTCTCTCTCCTTAATGTGTTCTTTTTCTCATAGTCACTCATACTAATTAACTCCTTGTGTCTTAGTGGCTTTATTAGTTTTTCTTGAGGTGAAATGTTTTTTAAGAAATATTTCGTCTCCACTGCTCAAACATTTCAATGAAATTCATAGAAGGAAGATTTTGATGAAATACGAGGAGGGAATTTTTATTTTATTTTAATCATCACCAGTATTTTTCTCATCTATATACAGGCATACCTCTCGCATAATGGTAATATATTAGCTAGATGAAGACACTATTGTCGCGAATGTTTGACCATTATTTGGGTAGTATTTCTGGGAGGTATATGTCGGAGGTATTTTTGCCTCACCCTGTATATCCGATAAATAGCAGAAACGTAGAGAAATCGAATGAATCCTTAATTTTCTTGCCTTTAGAGAAAGCAAACAAGAAGGAGGCTTATATTTAACATCAGGAAGAGGTAGTTGAAGTTTCTGGGACACATAATAAGGAAGAAGGGCCTGGAGAATCTGATACTCACGGGTCGAATTTAGGGAAAAAGAGACAATGAAAAACTACGCCTGACATACCTAGCGGGCTTAAGCAAGTGGTTGACAGAACGTGGTTTGGGGGTAGGTGGAAGAGGGAAGGAACTTGTTGAGAGCTACAAGGGATACAGGGAGGTGGAGAGCCATGATCGCCAACGTCCTGAAATGACATAAAAATAAAGTAAAAAGAAAACAAACAGTATCTGGCGGAAACATCAATGATTCTCTACTCTGACAAACTCATTTTGATTTCTTCACAGCTCAGAAAGGAAAAAAATCAAGGAATGCTTCTCTGATTTCCTCTTAAATTCTCTCTTGGGATTTGACATACTCCAGTCAAAATATGTGAGAAATGTTAATTCCTCATATTACAGACAAACATTTGGATATACTCGCCCGGCTATTGTCCTGACTGCTTGCTCGGTACTTAAAAAAGCTTTTGACTGGTAACGATATGAATTTTAGTATCAAAGAAAATTGCAGTTTTCAAAATTACGATCACACGAGGTAACCGAATCATTGTTTTTTCAAAGATTCGATATATATATATTTTTTTTTTTTACTAATATTTTCCTATATCTATGATAGAATGTTTCTTTTTCTTTTTGGCTTACGGTCACAGCATGTTGAAACACCGATTCTCGTTCGATCGCCGAAGTTAAGCAACGTTGTTCCTGGTCAGTACCTAGATGTGTGACCGTTTGGGAATACCGGGTGCTGTAAGCTTGGACGTGCGAGTGGTGTCATGGATAATGGCAAGGAATTGTTAATTGGAGAACCGAGTTTCAATTTCCAATTGGGTTCGTTATAGTCACTTACGCGTAAATCCATTTGGGAAAGGTATGAATTCACTTCTTCTTTCTCAACTATGGGTTAACTAGTAAAACTTGTATCACTAAATCATTATTTTTAAAGTATTATTATAAAAAATTTCACAATGTAAAAATAATCTGCTTAGGGTTGATGAGCCGTAGAAAACGATTAATTCGTTCATTCATTCTTGTTGTTGTTGTTGTTCTTCTTCTTCTTCTTTTTGCCGTGTCCTACGGAACGCGGGTAATCATTGTTCTCCACAATTTCCTATTCTTTGTATCTCTTAGCTATACAGAGGGTGGTCCGAACGTCATGTCACCCCTATATAATATAATTTTCTATTTACGATGTCTGCCACGAAAATGATGGCGTTCGTACAGATCTTCTCGATGTGTGACAGCGTCAATAAGAGTGAATAAACTGAATCAGGTAAATGTGTTTTGTATTACTGTATTACTTGTTCTTCACATTACCTTTTGGTAGGGCGTGACAAGACTTTCGGATCACGCTGTACCATGACCAAGAAATGGGTTATGTGTTTAATACTGAAGAACAATACAAAACTGATCCCTTAGGATTTACTATCCTTTCATTTGATTGCCTAAAATTATTTTTGGGAATTTAATCTATGAATTTACAAGATGGTCCGAGAGTCTTGTCATCCTTATATGATATAATTTTCTATTTCAATGTCAGCCACGAAAATGATGGTGTTCATACAGACCTTCTCGATGTGTGACAACGTCAATAAATAAAAAATAATGTGTGGATAAACTGAATCCAGTACATTTGCTTTGTATTACTGTATTACTTGTTGTTCTATTGTTCTCGTTACGTTTTGGTAGGGTTTGACGAGACTCTAGGACGAGCCTGTACATTTGTTTACTATCCTTCCAATACTCATTTCTGTCATGCATTTATACAAGATTGTTTGGTTAATGCTGTTTCTCTTTGTTCCTCTTTCTTATACCCCAAGTTGTTGGGATGAACAAAAACGAATGAAAATAAAATGTATTTAAACACATTATAAAAGAACTTTTATTCATTTACGGTGTTATGATTTGTTGGATTGAAAACCATGAATTTCACGTGCATTTCAGCTTGTCACCATGTCTGATTCAATAGTGACGCACTCCTACTAGCGAACAAGGGAAGTAACTCAATTTTATTTTGCGTTATAGTCCTTTATAGGGAAAGTAAGTAGGCATCCCATAACACTCTTGATTTAAGTATGTTCCGGGAGTGACACATTTACCCAAGCCATCTTTCCTCATTATCTATCTTAAAATTTCAGCAGTCAGTTTCTGATTCTAAGTATAAGTGACCTTTTTTTTGGTTTTCATTTTCCTTAAAATGACACATTGTTCCTCCACGGTATTCTTCACATTTTCTATAGAACCACATCTCTGTTGCTTCAAACATACTCTTTCTCCGTGAAGAGATTTGCCAGCATTCGCTGCCATATAGAGAACACACACACACACACACACACACACACACACACACACACACACACACACATATATATATATATATATATATATATATATATATATATATATATATATATATGAACATTTCTCAGAGTTAACCTGTAGAAAAGATTAATAATTATAACAAAAAAAAGAATGTTCTTAATGGTCTTACATTCTGTTTTTGTTATTATTAGTTACGTTCTTTAATTAAATTCATTTCGTTTTTGCTTTGAGAAAGTCCACATTGAACGAAACGCGTCAGCAATAAGTAGTTTTCCTATTGTCATATATATATATATATATATATATATATATATATATATATATATATATATAAATAATGGACTCTCCTGTCGGTTTCGACGTATGAAGATCTGACAGCTTTTTGATTCGGTTATGAAAGTTTGTGCGATAATCTTGTGGCATTTAAGACCCGCTAGTGATTTACAAAGGAGGCCGCATATGGAGAATTTGGAGATGAGATCACTGTTAGATTGGGTGACCTTTTAGATCTTGCTCTCGCTTCTTGAAGATGATTCAGACAAGCAGATTGAAAACTGCTGAGTCCACTAAAACACGTTGATCTCCATTCTACCCGCTCCAAGGCTAAGCGCTCAAGGGTGTTGTGATATATTGACTGCTGACAAGTTGCTTTTCAGCTTGTCTTTGTATCTTAGACATGGGCGTCCTACATTCCTGTAGCCCTGATCTAACTGACTGTACATTAGGATCTTGGGTATCCTCTCATCAGACATTCTCAAGACATGACCAGTCCACCGTAACTGAGACTGTATGATAAAAGTCTCGATTCCTCCAATATTACACCTGTTAAACAGGTCTACGTTAGATGTCCTATCTTGAAACTTAACTCCACAGATTGCACGCAGACAGCTTTTATGGAAAACATCTAGCTGGCGTATATGGTACCTGTATGGAGTCCATGACTCTGAGCCATACAAAAGGATATATATATATATATATATATATATAT
>CAHIKZ030004573.1:1072500-1105000 GCA_903632075.3 Acanthosepion pharaonis | reverse complement strand
TAAAAACGTAGTCATGTCGGTGAGAAAGTAACTAAAGTCGAAATGCCTGATCAAGATCGATTACATTACTGATACTTCTTTAAATTTTCTCAAAAATCTCGAGATATTCAGCAGAAGCAGCAGACCAGATATGGTAGTAATATTCAATGCACGGAAGAATCGTAGATTTATAAATATGCAAGAGGGAATCTGACGAGAGATATTTTGTGGCACGACACACAGAACCAACCTTCTTAGTAGTAAAAGTAACAATTGCTATCTACTCCACTTCATATCAGTAGATTTCAGTTGAGCTCAAGAAGGCGTAGAATGTTGTTCTCTTAGAGTTTAGCATCAGCCATACCGATGACAGATAGGAGAAGTTCTCTGTGGTGATTAAATGAAAGCAGTTTTGCTTTGATGGCTTTGAAATTTACAAGCCACTTTTTACCTCAGTTAACCACTGATTTGAAGTCCATTTAGAGAGCGGCTGCCAGGATTACTTTGTCGGATGTGTCGGACTTAATACTAAGACAGGAGTAAATAGTTGTGTCTTCTGCATAAATACCTAGTTAGGAATTGGGGACATCAAGAATGTTGTTGAAGATCAGAAACAGTGTAGGTCCAAGGACAGAGCGCAGGAAACCTCCGCCTTAGCATAAATTTCTGTCCTCTGTCAGAAAATTTCTCATATATTTAAATTTCCGCACCTGCTTGATTTTAGTGCCCCCGACCTGTAAATTGCATTTTGTGCTCAATCTTCAGAAATGCCAACATACAGATTGTCTATTCTGGGTTCAACAAATATCACCTGAAGCTGGCCAGAGCGTACAACAGTCGAAACGTTTTGAATGTAACAACTAAGATGAGGACAATAGTTCAAACATGCATTCTGTATTCTTGTAGTTTATTCTTAGTCCCTTCTTCTCGGTCTCCTTCGCTACCTTCCGTAGGAGGTTTTGTAGTTTCCTTTCAGTGTCTGCTATCCGCACAGTGTCATCTGCGTATATTATGCTGTTAAGATTGGCCGCCAATGATGAAACCTGGTAGGATTTCCTGTTAAGAATAGCTTCGCTGTATAGCTTGAATAAGTCCGGTGAGAAGACACATCCTTGTCTTACACCCCTTTCTATTTTTGTATATCTGCTGAACTCATTTTTTTTGTAACACTTTCTAGGAGAGAACGACCCGATGACCACACTACGTATCTACGAGTTCGACCCCACCCTCTACAGGTTGGAGACAACCTCGCGACAGACGACGCAGCCGTTCGTTCGCCAGTACCTCCAGTTGATCCATCTGATGCATCGTAGATTTGGAGGGTAAGTTAGTTCTCGTGTGCTAATTCCTTCATGGTATGAGATTTAAGTAGCTATATTTGTAGACTTATTTTTGCATTTTCTATGTTAATATATCGGCCATTGTTCTCGCTAAGCGTCTAGATTTTTAGAAGAAATTAGGGTTTACCAATATAAAATTATATATTTTCTCTCGTATCCTGTATCATCTTTTCGTCGACCTTGGTCGGAAATCCATAAAAAATCTACTGTCTGTTTCTTGGCCTTTATCCGTCATTAGTTGGCCGATGTTTGAGCTAGGCGTACAACACTATTTTCCATGAGGAGGATCCCACAGTTTGACTTTGTAGATAATTCCCTCACTCTCCTGAATATCATAACCTTCTAACTGCAATAGTTGTTTTTATTTTTGGTAGATAACAGCATAGGCTTGCATTAGTAATGTACTGATACCATTTAGTATTTTGTATTGTTCTAAGCATTTTTGTGTACGAAGTCTGTCACAAACGATTTATCTCAATTCTAAACAGTAAACTACATGGTTTTCCCCTTCAAAGTAATCCCCCTAGAGTGCATTTTCCCATCCTTCCGTGCCATGCTTCTATGCAATGCTGAAAGGATTATTCTTGGTCGTTACGGCCATCTTGATGACGTCAACGCTTTCAAAACGGGTCCCTTTGATGATCTAATTGAGGAAAAGAAAGAAAGTCTCATGGACAAGATCATGTGAATAGAGAAGTTATTCCAGTACGGCAACGGTCTTCTCGGCCAGTAACTGCCGGATGCAGGTGCATATGTCGTGGTGAAGTAGCAACGATTTGTCCAGCCGCATTCTCGCATATGGAAAAATAAACGCAATGGTTGCAGAAAGCTAAGATTACATCGATATACTTCCAAGATATCATTTTAGGTGATAACACAATCCTCTTATCCCTAATTTGCTCATCATAGATAGCACAGCACAGTCAGTCCTGTTACTTTTTAGACAGGCATCGTAAGCTTCTTACTGAGGGCAGCAGTGTAAGTTCATGTGCCTGATCCATATACTAAAACTGTCATTACAGTAGCTCTATAGAACTCAAATTTATGGTTCCTTCACAGTGATGACTTCTACACATTTTCATCATTTCGAATGCAGTCCATACTTTCGTAATCCTGAGCTCGATCTCATTAGAACGCTCATCTCCTTCAGTCAATTATGTGCCATGCGTGATACACGCTTAGGCAATCATGTATCAGTCATGTATCTTTTGATACATGACTGACGAGGCAGATTTTTTCCCGCAGTAGGTTGCCATTTCTTTCTGCGGTAGACCAGTCTGTCCTGTTATTTACCTATAGCTGGGAGGAGAAAAAGAGGATTCGTACCTTTCCCAAGGGTATTAGCACATAAGTGAATGTAATGGATTCGACAGAAATTCGAACTCGGCTCTCCGATTCCTCAACCCGAGCCATTGCTATCCATTGATCCACCGTTTACTGAGCGATAGAGACCTAGTCTTTTTTTTTTTTTTTATAATTTTTAACTTTATATTTTAAATTTTATATAAATATCTTAAATTTAAGAAGAGTTTTTTTTATGCATTTATAACTATTTTTAGCACTTTGTCTAACTGCTTACACACAAACACATGCAAACATTTCATTTAAAGTCATATTTTTCCCTGTAAGTATCTTTCTTCTTCTTTTTTTTTTACAAGGAATTGAACCTCTATTCTTGAAGCCTCTTGTTCAATGCCTTCTATGACCAAAACGCTATCAATCCCAGGCATTTGTCTTTCAAAACTCGTATCCTCTTATGAGCAGCTGGTAGCGTCAGACATAATGATCTGAAAATAGACAGACTGCCCCAAAATGACAGTAATGGATTTTAGAGACTTTATTAGCCATTAATTTTGTTTGCAATTTTTTTTTTATTGCTGGTGTTTTTTTTTTCTGTCTTCAAATTGCCTTCCCCAACCGTGTGTGGCACACGCATCCTCTCAAAGACGTTATACGCATGCACCGAGTTTACACGCATGCGTGCTCGCGGCCAGCCAATTAAATTTGTAATATATACTCTTTCGAAAATGAAAGTATTTTCTAAGATAACTGCATATCGCAAAATGTATGTAATCTAATCTTGACTTTATCTTTTTACTTTTTAGATCTATTATTAATATTTTGAAGACAATCTTCATTACTGTTTCGTTTTTAGCAATGTATTATAATTAATATTAGAGATTCAGCTATTATATAGTAAGTGCTTGTCACTGGTAGTTATCTTATTTTCATGACTAATTCTAATTTATTGAGGCTAGCATAATATAGCCATGCTTGATCGTCGCCATTATGACAATTATTATAATAATCATCAATAGTATTATCGTTATTAGCTCAAATAACGATTATTTATAACATATTTTCTTATAATGATCTTAAGGTGTAATAACTGCAATAAAAAAAATTAGTTGTAATCTTAGCTAAGTTATTTATGATTAATCATAGCTGTTATCATTATTAGATTACCTCAGTTAATCGTCACTACATTGTTTATGATTAATCATAGCTAATCTCAGATTATTCATAATTAATTGAAACTATTCTTAGCAAGATAATTTATGATCGATCTTAGCTACTTTTTCTAATATTAGTGGTTAATATACACATACATATATATATATACCTAAAATATATAAATATATATACACATACATATACATACATATATATATATATATATATATGTGTGTGTGAAAAAAATAAAATTCCAAGAGGATAAAATCCAGGTAGAATTCAATGTCCAGGACAGAGTAAGGATATAATAAAAAGGCTTAAACACTAATATTCCATGGTCATAATTTATTACATTAGAATCGTAAATACGATCCAATTCATCAGACCTACAAATAGCGACCAGCCACAAAGACTTCAACGATGCAACAAGCTGATAATGAATACAACATATCTAAACTGTAGAACCAGCAGATAAAGAAGGGCTACGCCTATAGGACATGCTGCAGAAAGCGCCATTCGAAATTATAAGAAAGTCAGCGTCAGGCGGTTGTGGTTTCATAACTGGATCCTTCATGTTTCATTCCATATGTGCCGCAGAGGAAGGTCATGAAATCAAGTGTGTGGTTCACTTCCTGGCAAATTTAGTCCTATCTTAAACGGCATTTTTTCTACTCTGATTTTCTTTCACAATCAACCAACTCTTGCAAAGCCAAACGGCAATAAGGAATGGATGAAGCGAGCAAGTTTTGGTGGAAATGGAAGCTTCTACTCATGAACCTGCACGTTGTCGGTGAATGTAGTCATCAACACCATCATCATATGGAAGTGATTAGCGCGAGAAACAGCAAATAACCAACTGGACGAGGTTGTGTAAATGAATGGCAGAATGGCGATTAGGAATGAGTGTAAAGAGCAAAACTTTACTTAGAACAATAAAAGCTAGGAAGTTGTGGAGAGCAATGACCACGCATGATCTGAAGGTGTCATGGTGCCTACCTAGACCGACAGAATGAACTCTTCCGAAGGATATATATACTACGCCTCTCAAGAGAGACGAACAGTATTAGAACAGTATTAGTACGGATTTGGTATTGGGACGGTAGTGAATCGAGTCGAACTGATAGCAGTCACGCCAAACCAGTCAGACAGTCTTACTAACACCTTTCACTTCTTTTGTATTACTTCTCTTGTAATATATTCTTTGTTATTTCCACTGTTGTGTTTCGTGTTGTTCTTCCATGGTCCTAACCCTGGACCATAACAGAAGGGATTTAGCACATAAAATAAGAAGTCATGAGTATAATGAACTCGTGAGATTATATCTATCTATCTATCTATCTATCTATCTATCTATCTATCTATCTATCTATCTATATTAGGTATTTATAAACCCAGCGATGGTCAGGTACTTCTTTCGAGTAAAATATTATTATTTGTATTATTGTAAGATTTGCGTTCCTCATTGGCAGCTAAAACCGGAGAATTTGTTCGCAGATGAAAAGGATAATTGAAACAACCGAAATGTGGTTCTACCGAGCAATATTGAGAATACTGCTAATTTTTGGGACACAATGAGGAAAGAACGAGTAGAGAATTTAGTACTCACAGGGCAATTCCAAAGCAAGAGTAGATAGATGCAGGAAATAAACTATTTGACACGTCTGTTCGATGGGAGATAAAATACCAGAAAATAAGATCACAAGAAAAATAAAGAACAAGAAGCTGTGGAGAGCTATTATCAGGGATGTCCAGAAAGAACACTGCAGAGTGAGTGTGTATGTGAGTGCGTGTGTGTGTGTGTTTGTGAGTGAGAGAGAGAGAAAGAGAGAGAGAAAGAGAGAGTTTGCTTTTCCATTCACTCAGGTTGGGTTTAGCAAGTTTTAGCCAATGACTGCACTCGCATTACAGAGGATCATGGGTAATTTTACGATAGAGACCGCGGTCCTATTAAGTCAAAGAATGTGGGAGACTCTGCAACATTTGGCTTAGCTCAAAGTTGCCGTAGGCTACCTGAAGCCTCAGAAGCTGGAGCCAACAGATTTTAGAACAGAAGGCGCTGGGTTTTCATCAGAGCTCTCTGCGATCTGAGATGCAGCCCTTCAGTTAGCAGTGTCGACCTGCCCTCTAGGAGTAACTCTGACATTGGATGGCGTCAACCAACGTCATTTGTCAGACAAAGATCACAGACCCGTTGCTACTTACCCACCACACCGAGTGCAAGAGAATGGCTTTAAGGCATAGCGTAAACAATAATCATAGTTAATTATTATATAATATATTAACCCCCCCAAAAAAAAAAAAAAAACTCAAAAAAACTGTTTACTAAAATTGATGCGTTTTTCAGTATTAATTATAAAAATATGACAAATGTAATTTCGTAACAAAAACACTTAATAAAAACCAATAGTACTTTCATTGAACTAAACAGTACATGTGTTTTGAATTGACTTAGGAATAATAAAATTTCATCTAAGCCAACGAGCCACTCAAGGTAGAGAGTTCCTAAATTAAATTGTTGTATGAACGTAGTAGAGAGTAAGTTAGTACTGTGATATCCAATTTAGCTCTTATGGAAAGTCTGCAAGTATGTTGTTTCTGTCATTTGTTCCAGTTATTTGTGGTTCTGTCGCATCACTCCCCGATATTCGAAGACGGTTGGTTCTTGCTATGACCTACCGGCTTCATTCAATCGGGGCCATTTTTAGTAAATGAGCAGAGAATGCAGCTGTATACAGCGGACAGTTTAGACATTTCTGTGAAAATAGATGCGATACATGTCATCCGTATAAAAGTCTCTATAGCTATTTAAGAATATGGCACTGGTTTTTAATTTAATGTTTTGGGCTCTGTAGCAACTTTCGATGATGAGGGACTACGCATAGCGCAATTTGCTTATTTTCTCTACTGAATTTATTGTAACTGCTTCCTAAACAGAAGTATTTGAAGTGTTTAGTATTTACTAATGTCACATCCTGAATTTTTATGATGAATTCAGAATATGAACCATCACTATTTTCATAAAATCGTCGGTAAATATATTAAATGAAGCTGTACCACTGAAGAGGCACGTTTGAGTAATGGATAGCGGCTCGGGTCGAGGAATCGGAGAGCCGAGTTCGAATTCCACTCGAATCAATTACATTCATTTACGTACTAATAGCATTGGGGAAGGTATGAAACCTCTTCTCCCTGCAGTTATGGGAAAATAGCAGAATACACCGGGTTCTATAGCCTTGTATGGCAGCTGGTAAACCGCAGAAAGAAATGACAACCTACTGCGGTAAAAAATCTGCCTCGTCAGTCATGTATCGAAAGATACATTATCGCCTAAGCGTATATCATGCATGGCATATAACTGACTGAATGACGTGCTAATACCCTTGAGAAAAACATGAATCCTATTTTTCTCCACTCTGCTATGGGTAAATAGCAGGACAAACCGGGTTCTATAGCCATGGATGGCAACTGGTGTACTGCAGAAAGAAATGGAAACCGACCGCGGTATCAAATCAAATGTATCGAAAGGTACATGATCGCCTAAACGTGTATCACGCATGGCATATAACTGACTGTAACACTGAATGAAGTTAATATTACTTGAACTTTTGTTAGGCACACGCTTTGTATTTTAATTTTCGTGTACATATTCTCAGATGGAGTGTATCTGTAGAAGAGATAAGATGAATAAAAAGAGACATGAGGAAAAACTATACTTAGGCGACCCGTTTCGTCCTTTGAGGGACTTTATCAACATATTTGTTGTTGTGTATGTCGAAAAATCTAAAGAAATTGGTTAAATCCACCACATCAGCCTCATACTACAACAATTTTATGACAATGCACACAATACTCATTAAAAATTGAGTAAATATTATTAGCTCACTTTACTCTTCACCAGACTTTGAATTATGAAACTTTGTGCCGTCCACATGCTTTGACTGACCTTTCAACAGCCTGATGAACATTCATGTACGTTCTCAAGTTTACAAGCGATGATAAGCCAAAATCATCCTCGCCTCCGTATATATAAACACGTGCAGCATAATAAATTCGACATTGCTCTACGACAAGCCCTCAGAGAACGAAACGTGTCGGTAAATTATAATTTTTCCTCTTGTATCTTTTTATTCCTTTTTATTTTTCATTGCAGGTTTCTGAAACGGTATTACGAATCATCGAGGATGAATAAACCATCAATAATTACAAAGAAGCAATTACCGATCAGGATTAATTACAAATAATAACGTGTGGGCAACGTAACTGTTACTGATGTGGAAAGGGGGATTGACAAACTGAGATCAAAACCCCGCTTACTGTTGCATTAACTTTCGCATATATATACCCTCGAGAAAAGCACGAATCTATCCTATATCCCACCAGTTATGAATTAAATAATAGGGTAGATTTAGGTGGAAAATTCCTGAATTCAAAACTCTGGAGAAGGCAACGGAAAACATCCCTATTATTTCAAAAAGACATAGTGATTCACAGAGAGAGAAAAAAAAACATCATGGTGTGTGTGTGTGGGGGGGCATAGTTTAAAAAACAGCAACAACAACAAAAACGTTAACATGCTTAAAAATGAAAATGCATTTTCATAAAGCAATATTTATCAATCTCGTATCAGAGAGAATTAATTTTATAGTCAGTTCGATCCACAATCATTATCTCATACATGTAACATTTTGATCCGTTAAGATATAATAATACCTCGTCGATAAGCAAGGCTTTAATGAGCAAATACACATTATTACAACACTCGGTCTCTTATATTTCAGACGTCAAGCACATACGATGCATTGGTAAAGATGTTGGAAAAAATGGTCGATTCTTTGTACCACCCCAGTAGGTACCCGACTCATCCTGCTATCCTCTATATTTACAAAAGACAGATCAGCTAGAAAATGGAGTACTGTTGCCGTATATAGGTAGGTGCTGCCTAGTCTTCACTTTCCAGTCTCGATAAAGTCCTAAAGCGTTCCTTGTGGGGGACGAATTATTTTCCACCCTACAAACCCTTTCCACACAGGCGAAAAATGTCGCTAGCCTCTCGCTGCTTTATTGCTATTTCCATCTAATTACATTCCATTGTTCCACCGGTTCTAACCTTCACGACTAGAACCCGCCATGCTACGCACAATTGTGGCGAACCACCCATTCTTCGTATTCCATTGGTGAGCAGTTTCTTCACACGAACCGCTGATTTTTGAAAACCGACACCAAAAAGAATACTTCCCCGATCACTACAATATTTACCTGAATAAACCTAGGGTCACACCGTTATCTTTACCACATAACCCCTGAATTGTACCTCTTAATCTGTAACCCCCTAACAAGAGTGGCTTTTGGGTCTTGTACAGAGTGAAATTCACTGTAAAAACGAACGAAAAAGTAGCTTTATGCCACACTGACATAGGAGGGTGCATCGACGTAGAGCACATTTTAGTAAATCAGTCTACTAGTTTAGTGCGTTGTATCCTAACTAGAGCCTTAAAATAAGAGGTTGCCTTGTCGTTGAGCAAGGTTTGGTTGGTAAGTCTCTCATTTCACAGATCATTGTCATTGTTAGTTCAATCCATACTCATATTTCTGGCAGTGTGTCAGACTAAGCCAACAAAGTTCTTCGATATAGAGCAAAGTTTAGCAAGCTAAATTTATTGACCATTGCTTCGGTAGTGAATTCGATCCTGACTTAGTATTATCTGTGTCCGTTTATCAACTTTATGAAGTGATACTTCGCCATGGAGCAAGATTACTTTTGCAGTGTGTTCGATCTTACAAAGGTTTTGTAATGTTTAATCGAATGTAACTAAATAATGTCCTGATGATGGTCATATCAGATCATTACGGCTGTGTCGAGTTGGAATCTAGTTCGGTTTTCCTTGTATTATTGTCAGATTTAAATCAAGAGGTACTTCGACATGGAGCAAGCTAATCACGTAGACACAAGCCTCTATCGCTATTTCCATGGAAAATGTTCCGACGAGCTACATTCCCTAGCTACACAAGTTCAGACAATTATAACAAAAATCCAGACGTCATATACCCAGGGGTGAACCAGCCTTCTGCCCTTCTATTTTATTGGTAAGAATGAAGTCCTATTTAGGCAGCTTCTTCCCAGTAGCCACTAGTTTATGGAACAGAATCCCGAGAAAATATTTTCTCCTACTATCTTAAGCTCTTCTAGTCTAGTGTCAGCACTTACGTATTGTACATATCCTCATAATTCAAAGAAGGATCTTCAATGTAATCGATCCTCACTTGGTATTGCAACTTCACTCACTTTCTCACATACGTGATGTGGCTTCCCTTAGTCTTTTCTATAAATATTTTCATAGCAACTGTTCTGTCAACCTTTTTCTCCCAGGTGCTCCGACTATATGAATTTAAGCGTGCTATTAGACTAGCATCTAGGTCCCACCCGTTTACCGTTGCAATAGTTAAATGTTAACCGACACTTCTACTCCAACAGCTTCTTTTGTCACACTTCCCACCTGTGGAACTCCTTTCTGTTTACTTGCTTCTCTGATAACTACAATCTTCAAAAATTTAAACGCAACGTCAATCGCTGTTTTCTGTTGTCTTGAACCCCGTTCATCTTTAATCCTTTCCTCATCCCCCCCTACACAGTCTTTTCTCTTACCTTCACTCTGTGTTACCCCCTCGAACCAGTGGCACTACTGCCTTGCTTGGGGGCGAAATGCTTAATAAAAAATCTGCATTACTTCCCACTTCTGCCGCCTACATTCATATGACACTCATTTAGTAACCCTCTACCTTGAGTGGCTCTTAGGGCTTGCGCTAGTTGCATATTTAGCAAAATAAAGACGATTAATTTTTTGTCGTGTTTGATCTTACGGTTTTGCAATTATCTAGTCGAAGATTTGTAATAAATAAAAATCCTAATAATAATCATTAAAAATATGTTAGTTGGTTTTGATTAGCGGCATATTAACCACTATCGGCTACTTAATGCCGAAATCTAAATATTTAGCACACCATTTTATTTTATTTTTTGGAGATAATAATGGTCTTAGTGATACAAGTCTAACTAATTAACCCATTGTTGGGGGGGGGAAAGACGGATTCATGCCTTCCCAAGGGTATTTGCGCGTAAGTGAATACAACGAGCCCAACTGGAATTGGAACTCGGCTCTTCGATTAATAATAACAAGCCATTATCGATTATACCCCGTTTCACATCCAATTTTTCAGCACCTGGGATTTCCAAGCGGTAACCCATCTAGGTACTCACCAGTCTCGAAGTTGCTTAACTTTGGTGATCGCTTAGGAACCGAAGTTTCAACGTGACGCGGCCGTAGACCTTAAAAATATGTCCATTCGCCAAATGTATGTCATGCCTGAAATAAATGCATGAGGCTGTGTAATTTCCAGCGGAATAGAGGAAAATATTAATATTATGGACATTAATAGCAATTACATCAATAATAATAATAATAACGATGAAGGTGACAGTTGATATCAAATCCTAATGCAAATATTGTATCGACAACAAAGAGAAACGTTCGTTGTCGGAGACAAACAAAATAGTAGTTGTTTCATTAAGATCACAAGTGAAGACCTCCAGATGAACAGAACTATTAAAACAAAGAAAGAAAGATATGGAACAGGGAAGATAATGTTTTAAAAAAAAAATAAAAAAAAATGGCGACGTGTGTACGTGTGGTGGGTTATCGTTTCGAACCGAAGCCCGCCAACCCTGACCGTTGCACTTTCCTGAAAAGAAGAGCAGGTTCAGTCTCTACGGTCTATTAATCACCAAAACAACATCAGGCACAAGAACAAGAGATCGAGTACGCATTTCGAATATTACACAAACTAATTTCATTAACATACTATCGGAGAAGGCCATTGCTTTTATCCTTTCACCGGCAACTATTCTCCAACCCTTTGTCTATCCCATCACATCAGATAAATGGGGAAATAGGCGGGGTTTTTCGGTCAAAGTGGGACCAGGCAAGGCGAGGTGAACTGCAGTCGACAACAATTTTTACGGCTATCAAGTTGAATAATACGCGTCACCACGATTAATGACAGGCTGCCTTTTAAGACTCCATCATTTTTCAATATTCCATTATTTTTTCTCCATAATTTCTCCCATGTTCATCCCAAACATTTACATTATTATTCGCCCACTGACCGCTCATATATATATATATATATATATATATATATATACCTTATTTCATTTTTGAAATTTTTTTATTGTCTGGTTTCTTTCTTTCTTTCTTTCTTTCTTTCATTTTTCTGTCTCCTAAACTTCTTAACTTTTTTCTAAATTTTTATTTTCTATTTTCTTTCCTTCTGTTTTTTTTCTTCGGTCATATCTATATATTTTTTAAAAATTCTTTTTCAATACTTTTTCTGAACACTCTTCGTCTTTTTTCATCAACTATTTCTTTTTCTTTCTTTCTTGTACAAATTTTAATATTTCGCGGGTAATTTCTTTCTTTCTTGTACACATTTTTATATTTAGCGAGCATTTTCTTTCGTTCCTCTTTTTCTATCTTTCTCTCTTTCTTTCGGTCTTCCCCGTAATTTTATTTTACCTTTTATTTTCTTCTTGTTTTCAGTCATATTCGTATTCTTTTTTTCTTTTTTAATGTTTTTTCAATACCTTCTTTTTGATTTTTTAATCATTTCTTTCTTTCTTTCTTTCTTTCTTTCTTTTCATTTTTTTTATCTTTTGTCTTTTTGTTTAATCTAAATCTGTATTTTTCTCATTTACCTTCTGTTTTTATTTTTTTATGATTTTTCTCTAAATATTCTCTCTATTTTCCATCACCTCTCTGCTTTTTGTTCCTTTGTCTCTTTTCTTTTCACCTCTAACCTCCGTATTTCCACGCCCATCTTCTTTCTCATTCCCTATTTGCGTGTTTTACAAATAATAATTTGTCATCCAGCCTCTCCGTTAACAGAACAGATTCCCTAATTACATTCATTTTACTTCACCTTTTGCTCACAGGCTGTTGTTTACTCACAATGAACACATTAGGGCCGCTTATATCCTTTACAAACCAAACCCACTTACCCCATTTTTAATGTCAGATACGGAAAATGTTTCAGGGTCGTTAATAAAAACAAGTCATGGCCTCACAACCATCAGGCTTATTTCTCTTGCTTTTTACTCGTTCTGCGTTAACATTTTTTCCTGATAGCCATACGAACAGTCGACTGTACACGCACACATGCAAATACATGACCACATCTTTAGTGAGTTTATTGATAGTCGAATTACAGCGCAAAATGGAGAGAAAAATGACAACTTTTTTCCTTGATGATCTGCCCGCTTTCAAAATCCACATTCGAAATTTTAAGTTTTTTTTCTGGACGTGAACACCGGCCACGGGTATACTCGACTAGCTCTGCTACACACACACACACACACACTTATATATATATATATGTGTATGTGTGTGTGTATGTGTGTGTGTATGTATGTGTGTGTATAATGGTTATGATTTTTTGACTTTTTGTAAATTAATTAATTCCCCGTATCAAAATTTGATGAACTTTTGTTAAAATAGTGAAAAACGGTTTAATTCAGTTTATTTTTTAATGTCACACTGAAACCAAAATTTCTGAACTGATATATGCATATAGTACTACAATGACATTCTAGAACTTTCTTGAGCCTTCTAGAACTTTATGGTACCTAGCAAAACTTCATGAAAATTTATGACCTGCATTTCGTGGGTGGGACTATATAAGCGTGAACGCTGATTGGGTTGTCATTAGATATGCTGAATGGGAAAATCGTGTTGTGTTTTTGATCAAATTTGTTTTTGCTTCAGACTATATAAACTTCCTGTGTGAGCAACGATTATTGATTGGCTGAAAGATCACCAAATAGTCATTTTTAACCATCTCAGAAAAAGTGATTCTGCCACTGAAAGAAGCAGGAAGATCTGGACGAAGAATCTCATAAGATTTCAAGAATTACATAATAAAAGAAGAACTGTTCTATTAGAAGAACAATCACTGGAAAAAATAAAAACAAAAAACAAGATACTACTCAGAATCCAAATTGTTGCTCGCTATCTGTTCCTTGGAGCAATCATCAAAGGAAGGAAAGAATGTATAAACGGAATCGCTAAAGAAGTAACAAGTTTATGGCAAAAGAAATTACCGTATTTGACAGCATATAAGACTCACGGATGTATAAGACGCACGGGTGTATAAGACGCAACTCAATTTCAGCAGGGCAAATCAAGAAAAAAATTAGTAATTAGTAAAATTAGTAAACCTACATATGGCATATAAGACGCAGGGGAATTTTGAAAGATATTTTAGTAAAAAAAAGTGCGCCTTGTATGCCGTCAAATACGGTAAATATCCCAAATTTATCAGCTCAAGACATACAAGAAAAACTTGATCAAGTGCTGAACACCTATGATGAATGTGTGAAATGAGGAAAATATGATCCATTGAATTAAATTTTTCTACTGCACAAAAGAAAATTTTGAATGGCTTTGTAGTGAGGAAAGGCATTTATATCATCTTCAGATTGAAAGCAAAGAACATGTATATACAACTTAAGAGACTACGATTTCCAAAACTATTTATCCATGCAAAAGAAGAAAAGTAACCTTGGGGTGAACTTCAAAAATAGTAACAATTTCAATTTCGAAATCAGATAGTGAATATGAAGAGTCACCATGAAAAGGAAGAAGTATTTGTTGTGGCCTTGTTAGGACCAGAAATAAAGACACAAAGAGAGGAATTGAGTTAAACAAATATATTAACGGAAACAGTAATACAAACATATACAAACGAGAGTGTTTGGTCCGACTGGACACTGCTGACTGCTGGTAACATCCCTCTCTAAAAGGCAGTGCCTGCTCCTATTTACAGCTGGAAGAGTCCATGCGTGCGTGTCTAAATTACTATAACAGTATTGTAAATCCGAATCTGTAACCAAATTTGTAACATCTTTAGACTTATTATCCAGCAAAGCAGAAAATATTAGCAGTTATCTCAAGAATGGAATGACATTAAGACATCTTCTCAATCTGATATTTACAGATCCGCTGTTAAAGAAGCTTTTAAAGTTAAAGAAGAAATGAAGCAAACACTACACATAGAAAATTGGTCATTGCCTTTTAATGGTAGATGAAGTGATGGCCAAGAATATCAAGTGCTTTTTTTGAAGAGTTAAAGAAGAGAAGTTGAGTTAGAAGCATTACATCTACCAAATGAAAAAGTGTATAGTGTTGTCAAAGGAACAACAGCTGTTCTGCATGAATACACTTTGTAGAATGCCAAAAAGATGATTGTTGAGGACAATACGAATACGAACACTGGAAGCAGGATTGGGGTTTTTCGTTCAGTTACAAAGACTATTTGCCCAAAAGACACTGGAAGAACCACAATTCCTTGGCTGTCAACATCATGTTCTTGACCATGTGCTTTGCGTAGTAATGGATGACAAACTTGCAGGAAAGAACACATCACCCAATAAACGAATATCCGTTTATCCGGGAACTTGTAAATAACTACGAACACTTTAAGAAGAACTTCAAGAATAGTAAAGAGATTACTGAAACAGCAGGATTACATGATGCTATGAAATTTGTTTCATTTAACTCGAATTTTCCGAAGAAACTGGAAGATTTCCGAAAGTGAAGTTTCATAAAATGCCTAAGTTAAGAAATACAATATCTAATTCTAGGGCTATACAAGTTCTTTCGGTATTTGTTCTTCTACCGGAGAAAAGAGATCCGCGACTCGAAATTTGTAGATTCATCTCTTAAAGATGGGTGAACCAATGCGGGTGATTAACAAAAGCTATGGAGCAGGCTGAGAACCCCCCAAAAAAAAACAACAAAAAACAAACAAACAAAAAACATTTACACACACACACATCTATCTATCTATCTATCGTTAATTGTATTTAAATACCTAGCTAACCAGTTACCTATCTACTCACCTACCTAGCTATCTATCTGCATTACATTCTGATAATATATATGCATATATGAATGCATGTATGTTTGTATGTATTTTAATGTCCCTAAACACACACACACAAACACACACACACACACACACACATATATATATATATATTACTTTCATTGTATTCAAATATCTATCTATCTATCTATCTATCTATCTATCTATCTACCTGTCTGTCTGTCTGTCTGTGCATATCTATCTATCTTTTATAAAATACTGAAGAATGATGACTGAACAACATTTTTTTAGAATTTTCGCATTAACTTTAACTACTTAAATATATATTTATATATATTTCAATAAAAATATATTATTGAAGGTTGTTTTATTTTGGGTTTTAAAAAAGAGTAATTTAAAAAAAAAATGCTGAAGTTTAAAAGATTTAGGAAATAAATGAATTCAGTAATCTCTTTTATCAAATCTATAACAGAATAATTACTCTAATTAAAGTGCCGCTAAATCATTGAACAGCGTTTTCAGTCAATTTTAACTAATTGCTTAAGTATATGCGATTAATGTAAATTCTTGACAAATTGCCAATAAATATTATCATTAATTGATCATTATAAGTATATTCATTAACGATTCAATGAAAAATATATCAATAAAACAATAAAGACAGAGGTAAAAAAATCATTCACCGAATGTTTTAATCGAAGTTTTATCAATGATAAAGGTTTCTGCATTTTTCAGTTGATACAATGCTTTATCTCTGACGATAAAATGTCTCATCTCAGCTGAACACAAATACATGATTTCTTTTATGAGCAGAATAAGTTTCTAACCACTGATCAAGTTGCTTACTTTTTCCACAAGAATACGTACACAATTTTGTTTATTCTTATGTATTAGTAATCGATTTGCTTATTCGTAAAAATTAGAACCCAATTTACTTATTCTCAAGAATTATAAATCACTTTATGTTGTAGCATACCTACAGACGACAATGTGTATGTCCCCATTCACATAAATACAGTAGTAAATACTGTAAGTTGGTCTGCAGTTAGAGATTCGTCTCCAGCTGTGCTGATCAAACTCTTTGCTTCCGGGCAGAGAGGATCCACAGACGAGGCTATGTCGAAGTGCAGAATCTCGTTTCGTGAAACAGCTACCCGACCGCGTTTTATACCCCACATTAAATTCGGCCTTGTGCCACGTCTGACCACGATGGGCGATTGGTAGATATCCTGCAATTGGAGATTCATTGTGAAATTCACTTGAATTACTTCTAGCAGTTGAATACTTCCTCTACTCGACGCTGGCAAATCTTATATGAGTTGTTCTTGTCCAAAGTATTATTGTTCATTACCAGTCTTCGTTTGATTATTCTATTCAGTAATAGGTTACAACACTTTGCTTATTCTCAAGAATTATTACACAATTTTCTCATTTTCAAGAATTTGTACTTAATTTGTTTGTACTCACAAATTAGTACTTAATTTTCTTATTCTTAGAAATTAGTACTCAATTTGCTTATTCTCGAGAATTACTACTCATTTTGCTTATTCTCAAGAAGTAGTACCCAATTTGCTTAAATCTCAAGAATTAGTACTCAATTTGCCGTTTGTTTTTTATCAATGTTAACTTAATACAAGGTCCAAGAGCCACTCAAGTTAGAGGGTTATTCTGTAGACTTATCTTAATGTAGGAAAGAAGAAATAATAGGAGTATATAGCTGAAGCAGACTTTTGAAGGAACCGGTAAACCAACCTTAAATAAGAAACAAGGGATAAACATCTACTCTAGTTCAAAAGACCGAGAAGGAGTGATAATCGGACGATAGGCGAACTTATCTACACCTAAGTCCAGAATTAGCACTTCATTTGCTTATTTTCAAGAATTAGTACTCAACTAGTTTATTCTCAAAAATTATTACTCAACTTGTTTATTCTCAAGAATTAGTACTCAACTTGTTTATTCTCAAGAATTAGTACTCAACTTGTTTATTCTCAAGAATTAGTACTCAACTTGTTTATTCTCAAGAATTAGTACTCGACTAGTTTATTCACAAGAATTAGTACTCGACTAGTTTATTCACAATAATTAGTACTCGACTAGTTTGTTCTCAAAAATTAGTACTCGTCGACTAGTTTGTTCTCAAAAATTAGAACTCAAGTAATTTGTTCTCAAGAATTAGTACTCAACTAATTTGTTCTCAAGAATTAGTACTCAACTAATTTGATCTCAAAAATTAGTCCTCAACGAGTTTATTCTCAAGAATTAGTATTCAATTTGTTGATTCTCAAGAATCCGTACTCAATTTGCTTAAATTTTTATATTTGGTCTAATGAATAGAAAAGAAAGGCATTACAATGTAACTAAAATAGTAAAATTGGTACAATTTTTGAATACAGCTTAAACTATTTACTAACTTTTCTTATTTTTTACTTTTACGTTTTTCTTTTTTTGGGTTGAATAAACCACATTATCATTATAAGTGATGTTGCTTAAGATTGAGTTAAATTTTAGTGCAGTTGCTTATAAAAATATAATGTATTTAACATTTTAGTGTTCATTGTTCCATTAGAATTAACTGTAGAATTAACACGTTGTGTAAACACATATTGCATTTGAATTTTTTCAGTGTATATTATCGATAAAATAACAAAAAATAATGCCGTCTTAACGTATTTTCCACTATTAGAACAATGGGCACTAAAATGTTAAGATCCGAATTATGGAATCTGCGAAAAAAAGGGCATCGACTTATCATGTCATATTAGAGCATCAAATTTGTCACTACGATTCAGGCTGTCAAAAGATGTTTCAATCTTAAAATGTGGAGCCTGAACAATGCATTAAAAAACAATTTGCACGCCCACCAAATGATAGGATCAGACACAAATTAAGACTTACACCATAGATAAAGGATTGTTTTGAAAGGAGAGGTCGCAAGATAATTTCAGTCACCATTAACCTATCACCACGTTTATTTGTCTTGGCGTTGTCATGCTGGGCTGCATTGTGAGAAAAACATGTGACTCCAGTAGCCTTCGTGACTTGCAAGAACCTCCCATCAACGCAACAACGATACCCAGCCGCCCGTGAAATACTGAGCTCATCTTTAAATGCTCAGATATAGCAGGCTTCTTCATGTCATGTCCATATGGTAATTCTATTAAGATGGACGTGTAATAATGATAAAGAAACAGATCTGTGTGTATTCCTCTCTGCCCGTCTCTGTATCTGATGGTTTGGGTGAGTTATGCAAACCAAACCAGATGTTGGGAGAGACGAAGAAACAGGTGAGTGTCTGGAAGGAGAAAAGCAGACTACAAACTACAACTTACCTGTCATTTCTAGCTTACTAATTCGTATTTTGTTGGAGGCACGGTGGAGTAATGGATATCGTCTCGGATTGGGGAATCGGAGAGCAGAGTTCGAATTCAAGTCGAATCCATTACATTCACTTGCGTGCTAATACCCTTGCAAAATGTATGAATCCTCTACTCCCCCCTCCAGCTATGGGTAAATAGAAGGACAAACAGATTGGATGGCAACTGGTCTACCGCAGAAAGAAATGGCAACCTATTGCAAGAAACAAAATCTGCCTCGTCAGTCATATATTGAAAGATCACACATGGCACACAACTGACTGAATTCGTATTCTACGTATATGGAATATATATAAAAAAAAATGTAAACAAATACAGAGTATTGCATTCAGGAAAGGGTGAAAAGCAGTGCCGTAACTAGCATTGTATTTCATATTATAGGAATCGGCTGTAGTCTGGATCATTGAGTCAATGTGGGCGATCTTTTCCTTAGCTACATTATATGTTCTTCGCAAAGATTACATATATGTTCAAATTATTTTATTTATATATTTTTTGGCTATACTCCATTTGTTAATTTCATCCAACGAGTCTTGACGGATGACATGCATGGCGCCAAACACGGCTGGCTCTAAATAACCGCGCTCTAAAATGAATAGTTAAAATGGCTTAGAAAGAATGAAACCTGTAGACCTTTGCGAGGACCATACTTCTTCGAAGTTCATAAACTGACGCTACACAATCACAAAAACCTGTGCCATATAAAAGAAATCATATCACTTCTGAATTTGCAACATCAGCAACAACTAAAATGGATATCACATGTAACATGAAGAGAAAATAATGACAGAAACAAGATGTAAATATTTCTGATTACTTCTAATAAAAAGTTAGAACGGAAACCCCATCAATACTGGAAAGAGCTATAACGGCTACTGGACTTCAGAAATCAATTTTAACAAACAACCAACGCTAGTATTAGACAATATATATATATATATATATATATATATATATATATATATATATACTCGGACAATATATATATATATATATATAAAAGTGAACATTGAAGTTGATATAATGGAATATGCGTACACCTGTGTTCCCGTCACTGGAATATGATTGGCACCGTCATAAATACCGACGGACGTGTAGGAGAGTCAAGAGCCTTAGTCTGAGAGCTAAGTCTATAACGACGCCCATTGGACTACGCCATTGATCTACAGTTCTTACCTGCGACTACGACGCGTACCAGTCGATTACTGCTACCGTATTCTACTTGGTTATAGTAGTCAAAACCACTTAGCTACTTCGTTCAAATATATCCCTTTCCGGGACATATCAGTCAACATTCAACAAAAAATAAGTAAATAAATAAAAAAAAAACTAATAAAAATGAATTCCAATACATAAATAAATGAACAAATTACCAAATCGACCCCGCTAAAATAACCGATAGAGCTAATAAAAATATGCATAAATAAGCAAAAACGAGTAAAAATAATTAATCCAAATAAATAGATTAAAAACTGTCCACCCGCCAAAATAACAGAATAGACTACGGCAAGCAATTTAAACATTGAACGAATAAAAAGCTTTATCTTCCCAGACCAAAACTAACTATTAAATAAGCGACCTAAGCAAGTCCCCCTCCAAATTTTTTTTACTACGTTAATAAAACATCAAAAAACGAAAAGAGTAAATAATACAAAATGAAAATGAAAAACAAGTAAAATAAATAAATAAATAAACAAGCCACTCCTGTAAAAATAACCGCCAGAATAGATTACCCACAATGCATCACTGACCCATATATATAAATAGCGGAGGAAAAACCCAGCATTCGTGTCCTGATGATTGCGTGCAGCATGAAACAGCCTGTCGTCTCTGAGTTTTGACTTCAATTTTCACTTTTATATTTACATACGCTCTATCTCTGATATTGAGCACTTTATCCCATAAATATAGCACACCTTAAAACTATATTTCATTATATATATATATATATATATATATATATATATATATATAAAACTCTGACGATATAATGCTCCCGAAAATTAAATCGGTTCACTAATCTGTAGAGAACGCGCAAATTTGAAAACAGTGACGATTACTGCTGCTAAAAAAAATTGAGTTGTCTCGGTCATTCGTGTGTTTGTTCAAAAATAAATACGCTAAAATTACCCTTCCTGTCTACACCGCGCCAATAGCTTATGGATAGATTTTTCCGACTGATGCTAAATCAGCCGGGTTTCGATCCCGGCTTGAAGCAATCGGATATCTAGCCACAGTGAAGAGCTGTAATACAGCGAAACAATATGTCTGTGGATGACTATATATTAGCGATTTGTATATATTTCTAAACTGGGTTGAGCAAACGTAACTATCAAATTTATCAGCTTTAAGATTACTTCTAAGCCGAGAAAGAAGTGAATAAAATTAGACATTTTCTTCCTGAATGTTTTCTTTTTTTATATTTACACTATTTAAATCTGGCGTTTCGGTGGTTGTACGGTTCGGCCTTCTTCAGGTTCTATACGTTGGAAGTTGGGGAATGCTGCATTTGACTAGATAAAACATAATGCCGGTTAAATGGTAACTGTAAAATGGAGGTTGTGGTGCATAAAGAACGAATAAGAAAAAAATATGCATAGGGTCCGCGGACCGCATTTTTAAGAAAAGGTATTATATTTACAGATGCTCTTTTAAAATGGTAAGATACAGCAATTGGACAAAATTTGTCAGTTTTGTATGGGACGTAAAGCCCCAGTATTAAATGCGATATATTAAACAAAGGCCGGGCATATAACATCAGGAGCGGAATGTACAGGCTTTGCCTAGAAAAATTGACCATAATAGTATCCTGATCGAAGCAATCTACTTAATGAAATATCAGAAGTAATAACAAACTGCAAACTGGGAAAAAATTTCCTGCTGACCAATCATGATCCAGGATGGGAGTACTTACATAAACATCTATAATTTATTCTCTCCTACTCTGCCTCCATCTCTCTTTCTCTCTATCTTTCTTTTTCCTTCAACCTCTTTTTAGTTCTCCACCTCCCACTACGAGTACAAGTATAATTATGAGTAGGTTATGAAACGAAGCAATGACTTGTAGCCTGACGAAACCATCTCGGCAAAAATCATGGTTGAAAGAAGGTCATTGTTTCTGATATATATATATATATATATATATATATATATATATATATATATATAATGTAAATATGGAGGTATATAGGGTGACCATAATGTCTGGATACATAAATTTTGATAAAAACGACTGCTTGATAGAAGACTGTGTTGTTCATGGCCATATGGAATGAGCTCCTTGCTAACCAGTTATTAGTCGCCTTGACTTCTTTTTTACTTTTTTTTCTGAAGGTGTACAGGTGTATCCAAACGTTATGGTCACCATGTATTTTAAAAAGTGAAAAAATTAAAATACTTACAAAAGTTTACGTAAATTCAAAACATTCTTATTAAAACTAAGTGTATAATTTCAGAATACAACATATTTGCCAGCATATATATATGCACACACACACACACACACACACACACACACACACACACACACACACACACACACACACACACATATATATATATATATATATATATATATATATATATATATATATATATATATATGTATGTATGTATATAATAATTATAAAACAGTTATTGATCAGAGTTGTATTAGACCAGGAACCAGATGTATTAAAAAGTGCTCAATACACAAAAATAATAAAATAAAAATTTAACATGCAGAGATTTTAAATTTAAAAAATTAAGAGACCAATCAGTCACACTACCTTGATTTAACCTTTCTGTCTCCTCAGAGTGAAGCCAAATTTGCCCTCTATTCCCTGAGGATTGGCGGAACTCTCTCTCTCTCTACACACACACACACACACATATATATATATATATATATATATATATATATATATATAATGGATCATATATTTATTCATCCGATAGATTTTATAACTTTAGACGTTATTTCATATATATATATATATATATATATATATATATATATATATATATATATATTATATAAATATATACAAACCAATGCCCGTTTCGAGAGTGTTTCTCACGTTATAACCCGCGCGCGCGTGCGTGTGTGTGTGTCTGTGTGTACATCCTTGTGCAAATTTTGACAAAACGAATAATTTCGTTATTATTTACTTTTTCGTATTTTTTCCAATGAAACATGAACCAGTGTTCGTACTTCCTATGTCCATTCAACGAATCGTAATGAAAATCTGATGTAATCACCGATAAAGCAATATTTTTCAACGTCAAACAATTTTAATCATGTACCCCGAAAATAGATTTATATTACTGCACACCACAGCAAATGACCTAATATGAGAAAAAAATAGAAATCGATTACACCCGAAAACTACAGTGGGTCTAAAACTAACCTTATGGTGAAAGAAAGGAAACAAAAACGTTTGTTTCAACTAATTTGTAACTAATTATATATATATATATATATATATATATATATATATATATATATATATATATATATATCTTCGTTCTCTGAACCGTCTGGGAATTGCTTATCTGCGAAATTTTTAGTTAGTGTAGTGTCTCGTTCATATATCTTTGGATTGTATTCCTGCCTTGATTTCTCTATTTTTGTTTCTTATGTTGCACTGAAACCCGAAGGTGCATTAAAATAGCAAATAATGCCTTCCAAAAACTAAGTAAAGTACAAAGAAAGAGGAAAATTTTGCTAGAAAGAAAACAGAGGGAACTTAGATTCTATGTAATATCTTGTCATGTGTCAGTGAATGCTGTGCAATTAACTCATAGATGAAGAAGAGACTTAAAACAAAATTAATGGCGTTCTACAGAAGGATGTTCCGAATACAATGGGCAAAGCGTGTGGACAACAAGGAAATTTTACGGAAATTGAAACTAAAAGGATGTTTAAAATCATAAAGAGACAGCTGAAATTTCTAGAGAACATAATAAGGACAGAGGGCTTGGAAAATCTGCCCCTCACAGGATACATCGAAGGCAAAAGAGGTAAAGTGAGGATGTGAGCCACCTAACTGCGTCAATGGATGCCAGGCCAAGAAATAGTGATGGTAAAAATAACAAATATAACTATGAGCTAAAAATGATAGGAAATCATGGAGGGCCATGATTACCTACGTCCTGAAGGGGCAGCACTTATAGAAGACATCTACGTTGGAAATCACCTTGTGCTTTCTTTTCTTTTATGTTCTTTATCTTTCTCTTTCCTTAGGCGATATTCATCCGAATTATTTAAATCTTTTGGGTTCTGTTTGTTCTTTGTTTATATAAATTCATTAATTATTACGGCTTCCATCATTTTTAATCTTCTTTTACATGTGGATTAGGTTATTATGCTTGTATTTTCTACTAGTATATTTCGGACGGAATGTGGTAGGTTTTTGCGTGTTTAAATGAGTTCTAATGGAACTGTGGTCGGATAGGTGTAACGTAAGGTCAACACTCAATAATATTAACTATGAACACGGCCACAATGTACTGACTGTTTTTGGAAAATAAAAACTCCAGATATATACATAACTCAACACAAATATTCAGTTAAAAGTAAAAATAAAATCATTCTTGATAATGGCTAAAAGTATAGACGAAAGAGCTCGGACATACAGAACTTTTATTTACATTATTAGGACTATTGTCCTCATCATTGTCGCCATATTTATCACAACGTTTCGGCCTTCTTCAGGTGGTTGGAATTTCGAACTGAACCCTTTATTACGCTCACTGGGGAAGACTGTTCTAGTTCCACGTGCCATGTTTGATGGATGTCAGTTATCAGTTATCTCCTGCTAATTTCCCTCTGAAAGTTCTCCACTGCCATAACCGGGTATTGAACTCACACTCTTTGGGTCCTGTCACTGGATCTATCCAACGCCTTTAACCACTGTGCCATGTGTCCTTGAGGACAATAGTCCTAATAATGTAAATAATGTAAATAATACCTCATCTCAGGAATATAGACAGATACAGAACTTTTGAACAGTTTTTACATGTTTTGTGTCCAGAAAAGAAAAAGTTGTACGAACACAAAAATTAAATAAAAAGCTTAATAGCAGTACCAGTGTCAGTTGTCTTTAACGAAATATGTATAAATGACAGATTGCTGCGTAAATACACAATATATATATATATATATATATATAATTATTTATTCGAAAATTATAACATAAATATGTTATAAAATCACTACGAAAATAGCCATTTTGTTTCAACACTTCTGGTGTCTTATCAAGTGATGGTGTTGAATGTGGAATAAAGGGTTTTAAAAAGGTTCAAATCAACCAAACACCCCTCGACAGGGGAAACGCTGTTACATAAGCTACAATGACCAATCAAAATACAAGTATATGGGAATTTAAAAAACTGGACAACGAACCTTGGTTATAATAATTAATTAATGCTTTAATGTTAGGCTTAGACTAAAGTAGAATTCATTCTAACTAATTAATATTGAATTTTACTATAAAATTCAAAATTATCAATTCTAAAATTTAAATTTAACCTGAATGAAGTTTAAAAAAATATAAAATTATTTAAAGAAGATACAGACAGAATGTTTATATATATATATATATATATATATATATATATATATATATATATATATATATATATATATATATATATATATATATATATATATATATATATATATATATATATATATATATATATATATATATACATATATATATATATATATATATATATATATATACATATATATATATATATATATATATATATACATATATATATATATATATATATATATATATATATATATATATATATATATATATATATATATATATATATATATATATATATATATATATATATATATATATATATATATATATATATATATATATATATATATATATATATATATATATATATATATATATATATATATATATATATATATATGACGTCACATTATGAACTGGATAAAGTCCGACAATTATTTTAAGACATTTTTATGCTTATACATTGTTTTATAGATTCAAATATTTACGTAAATGCTCTGTTTTATAATAAACAGTTTTAAAACAATTTCTCGGACATTCAGGCCAGTAAATGTAGTTTAAAAATGTATATAATATATATATATATATATATATATATATATATATATATATATATATATATATATATATATATTCTGTTTACCAGCCTAAATATTCGGGAAATCCTATTAAAGAAAAAATATCCGCTATTCGGCAGGATTTGAACGTGCGTTTTTGTAGAATTACAACATACAAATGTTGCGCTGAAGCCTCCTCCTCTTCTTCTTCTATCCCAAAAATTTCGAATTAATGGATTATCTTCTGTTTCTAAGAATTCTGAAGTATTTCCATTCTAAGTCCTTGCTGTTCTGTGCCATGTAACGTTCTATTTGCTAATTTCACAATATATATAGTCTGACCAGAAATATGTTTCCAACAGCCTAATGGACATTACCGATTTGAACCAGGGTAAGTTATATGCAGTTTGGCAGATACTGTGACAAATCTTTTTTTTTTAAATTCTTCACTCATCTTGTGAAACACTAACTCTGGTACTACTGTACTAGCTTTGAACGTTGACTGCTGCTGCTGCTGCGATTCTATTTGATGAAAGAGTCCAGTGCATCCAAATCTCATGCTATAGACATACACGAGATTCTTTAGTTCACATATACTAACTTCAGAGAGGCCAAACCATGAGTGTTCCTTCAAAAGGCTGGATAGTCATCTCATAGAGTGTTATTCAATAAAGGCTAGAGAAACCAGTCTACACTGCTATTTAACCCGATAGGAAGGAGAGAAGATGGATTCATAGCTTTACTAATTTTATTTGTGTGAAAGCAAACACAACGAACTCGATCAAACTTCGAACACGGCTCGCCGATTTCTCTTTCTGAATCACCCGCGTTTATATTAGCTGCATTGTTACAATGAGCACTTCTGTGCCTGTAGACCAGGTTCTGGATGACCACGCTGTAGAGAGGTATATTAGGCCTGACGAATTTTAAGGGTAACAGTTGCAAACAGCACAGTTTCCTCAACGTGGCCGAAGGAGTGTTAAGATGGATTGTTGGGAATCTAGCGAAACTTTCACTAAAATGTTATGCACATCTCCATCTGTCTTGCAAGAGGGTTAGCTGTGAGATCGAATCGTATTGTTTAGTGTTCTGTAATAAGAGCAAATTCTTCCCCTTGTCATTTTGTGTGTAATATGTTTTAGAGTGTACTCTCCCACTATACAAGAGTACAACCCCTAGCATCATGGTGTGGCTTGCCATAAGTTACAAATCTCGGTTGACTTTGGTGATTCGGTGGGAAACGTTGAACAGCGCCATGAACGTCATGTGTGTTAATATGGGGCATGAATGCTCTTGGTATACCCTATTTTGTAACTTGTGCACCTATCAATCTGTATATACGATCGTCCACTATAATGCACCTATGTTAAATGTGCGTTTAATCGTGAGACAATTGAAACAAATAGTCAGAGTGATGCAGTTTTATATCTAAGCCATACATGTGATAAATTTCTTTATTTTTAGTTGAAAAGACAAAAGTATTTTTCTTAACATATCTAAAAAATTGTTTCTTCGATCTTTATCTTGCAAGATTTTACTTTCGACACAGCATCGTTGTGTACGTCTCCATTTATCTTGCAAGGGCATCAGCTGCGGAACGGAATAGTATTCTATCGTTTTCAGTGATTAGAGTAAGTTTTGTCTTTATTCAAGTGAGTGATACATTGATTTGTTTTTACGACGTATCAACCTTTTTCATATTATTTAAAGCCATCAAATATTTTGACGTATAATATTTTTTTAGGGGTGTATAATAATGATTTACTGATACAAGTCTTACTATTTAACCCATAGCTGTTGGGAGAAGAAATATAATCATACAGATGTTTTGTTTTGTTTTACGGTATATCAACCTCAATGGGCTATTTAATGCCGACAAAATTAATATTGTTGGTAATATATTTTTTCCTTCAAAAATCTATTTCTGGTAATAATTTTCCTTCGCAGGTAATATTTGTTTTTCAAAAATGTATTACTGGTAATAATTTTTTACAAAGTATATCTGGTATTAAAACCTATTTTTACTTTCATAGTGTTTTGGCCCCAGTTTGGGGACTAACTATTAGCTTATAGCTGGGGCCCTAACAGATGCTACCACCTCGGGTCTTTTTCCAACCTTCTGTAATTCCTGAAGGTTTAGCAAGAGCCCACCTTCTTTGATATGATGTTCGTAGCTCTTGGCTCTCTCCAGGAATACCGTCATGTTGATTATGCACTTCAGTAGAGACATACACAAGAAGGCGAGTTCCCTGCCAATACATTTTCGTCTTTGCTTTTGTTGTTGCTGGAGACAGTTGGTAAAACCGTTTCTTGATTTTGGCTATTCTTGGCTTCCATACTTTTCCTTGAATCTATTTGGTCGTCAGTTCTTTTGGTAATGCCGACATTCTCAGTAGTCACTGTTGATTGAGTGTTTTTATCGGGAGGATCTTTCTTTTTCGCTCCGAACAGGTTTTTTTTCTAATTGAGCGATATTTATCGGCCATTTTTGCTTATTTTAAATTACGCTTTTCCTTACATTTTTAAAAAAAAAAAAAAAAAAAAAAAGGAACGAAAAACTGGGAATCTTCTTAAAAATAAATAACAGAAAATCTTAAACAGATCCAGAACAATGAAAAACAAATTTACAAAGTCAATGAAACAAAAAGACCGACCCAAGCTAGTTTAACAAAATAGCTTTGACGTTAAGAAAAAAAAACAAAAAAAAAAAAAACACACATGACACGAATTAAAACAAAGTCGTTCCCGGGAAAGAAAACAAATTTAACAATGAAAAGACAGGTGAAAAAAAAAGTTTCGTGTGAAAAATAAAAGGAATGCATTTATACAAACAACGCAATTAACTAAAAAGATTTTTTCTTCCTTTTTTTTTAAAAAAATTAAATTATGAAATAAATACTACAAAAGAAAAATTATAAAAATAGTGATTTATGTAAAAAAAAAAAAAAATTCCAAAACAAATGGCCCATTAACAGGAAAAGAAGAAAAAAAACAGATAAAATTAAACTTGGCTTGTGGCTGGGTTGAGACAAGTGAAAAAAAAACAAACTTTAGGGCACAAAGGTGAAGTAACACGTAGGAAATGAAAACCAAAAGGATTAAGTAAAAAGAGAAGATACCATGTAACCCGGATATAAAAGAAACCCGGATATAAGAGAGATTTTCTCTGGTACCAAATTAGAGCCTGTGTTAATGTATATAAAATAGACCAAACCCGGATATAAGAGAAACCCGGATATAAGAGACTTCTTCTCCGGTCCCGACAACTCTCTTATATCCGGGTTACACTGTATACGAAAAAATAAAATAAAAAATTATTAAGCTTAGAATAGAGGCTGAAAAAGAAACTGAAAATACAATTACACACAAAACCATATCAATAGATGAGTGAAATTAGATGGTACACTAGCAGCAAAAATAAAGACCGTCTTGAGTATGACGATAAACTACATTCGCGGCTTGGGTATGACGATAAACTACATCCAAAAACAAGGCGTTTAATTAGAAGGTTTTGAGGAGCATGGAACCATTTCTTAATTCCCGGTGTTCCCAGGTCGAACCAGGCTCGGGGTGGTAGCACCTGTCAGGGTCCCAGCTATTGATAAATAGCTAACTTCCCAAAAGTGGCCAAAACACTATGAAAATATAAAAATAGATTTTAATACTAACAATACGTGTTTTGGGGGAAATTATTACCAGCAATACATTTCTGGGAAAATTATTACCAGCAATAAAAATCTTGTCAGCATTAAATAACCCATTCAGGTTGGTATGCCGTAAAATAAAAAAACAAACCAAAAATAAAAATGACTCGGGAGGTGGAAAAGAAGATTAAAAAAAAAAAAAAACACCACAAAAAGTCAGTAAAATAAACGTAAAAAATAAGCGATAAACTTAACGTAAACTATAACAGTTCTTCCAACACAAAAATATGAGTTCCAATCGGTTAGCGACAAATATATGTCGAGCGTGTGGCAAGACTAGACTATCTGATTAAACAAACTCTGGACTGACTCCAAACGACTAGGTATCTACCGATGCCTCCCCAATTAGACCTGATGAGACACATGTTCAGGTTTAACGTGCGTACACTAGGATCGCTGGTTCAGAATTTACCTATTCCTGCAACCGTGGGGAATGAGCACTTTGCTTGTTTGTTCTACTCAGGCAAGTCTCTATCCGTAGAGAGGTCACCAACCGACCCTCTGCCCGTCAGTCGCAAGCCAAAAAGCCAACTGCCTGACTCCAAACGGTTAGGTATTTACCCAGATCTCCCCACTTAGACAGCATACGACACAAAGTTAGGTTTAACCCGAACGCGATACTCGAGCAACTGGTCCAAAATTTGCCCATTCTCCACCAATGCGGGAAACGGATACTTTGCTTGTCTGTTTTCTCAGTCGAATCTCTATCCGTAGAGCTACGACTGAATTACACATTGCCTGGACACAGCGGACTTGTCAGTCCCTAACCAGGTAGCTAACTGCATGGGTCTAGGCGGCTGGTATTTATCAAACCTCCCCACAAGGCAGGATGTAGCACAAGGGCGGTTTTTACGTATGGCAATTCCGAAAATTACCTGTAGATCACGCATACAAGAGGCCTGGTTTGTCTACCTCTCCAGACGAGACTCTGCTCTTAGCCTCGTCTTAATTCCTCTCTGCCGGAAGTCATTGAGTTCGACAAGACTGTCGCGAGGTTGGCAGCAAACTGCCGGGGTCGGAAGCCGCTGGTATTTACCAAACATCCTCACAAGGCAGGATGTGGCAAAAGACCGATTTTTATGTGAGCCGAAACCGAGTCCGTAGGATTGGGCAAAAATTCTCAGTAGACCCCCGCATAGACGGGGTCGGATTGATCTACCTCCCAGATGAGACTTTGCTCTTAGCCTTGTCTGAATTGCTCTCTGCCCGAAGTCATTGAGTTCGACAAGACTGTCGCGAGGTTGGCAGCAAACTGCCGGGGTCGGAAGCCGCTGGTATTTACCAAACCTCCTCACAAGGCAGGATGTGGCAAAAGACCGATTTTTATGTGGGCCGAAACCGAGTCCGTAGGATTGGGCAAAAATTCTCAGTAGACCCCGCATAGACGGGGTCGGATTGATCTACCTTCCCAGATAAGTCTCTGCCCATAGTCAAAGTCTCGTCTGGGTTGATTCTCTTCTCAAAAGCAGAGAGTTCGGTAAGTCTGTCGCGAGCCTGGGTCGAAACGGCTACCACTTGACCTCTGACCTGGATCCCTATTCACTCTGTTACACATATCGAACCAAAAATTCAGAATTTGGAGAAATGTTTTCCACATGAAATAACTAATCCTTGTTTAAACAGTGTTTAAACAAGGATTAGTTATTTCTTGCTGGAAAAAAGTGACGTTTTCAGGCAAGATTGACATTAATGATGAAAAATGAATTTATTACGTAAATTGAAAATGAGAGAAAATCCTAACTAGGTTCATTTACTCTTTTTAGGAAATGCAAATCCTTCGTTGTGAAGCCTATATCTGCTAACGTTTTAAATTCGTAGCCGAAATGAAAGTAAAGTAATTTTAAAACGATTAATGGACATTTTAATCCAACATTATTTTAATTACTATAAACATTATATATAATGGGTATTTCGTACGCATCCTTGGTTTATTAAAGAATAAATACGCACACACGTGCACGCGCTAACGCAGACACACATACACGCGTGCGCACAAGTAGACGAACACACATCAGTTTTCACGGCAAGCTTTTCTGGTGAAGAGTATGGCTATATTAAAAACAAAAGCTGCCAAAAGGCGGATGAATCCTTTTATGGTTTTAAAGGCCATCTAACACGGGTGTGGGGATGTAGAAATATCTGAACTGGTGTCCAAGCAGGGTAAGCTCATTGGGAGTGCTGGACCTCTTAGCCTTCGCTAAGTTATACAAATAGGAGGAGGAAAACTCTGATGTAAAACCTGCGGCTTGACAGCATCATATTATGCTAACCGTTTTTTTCTTTTTGGGTCCATGTTGTTTTTGATCAGAGCGTGGGATTGAACCTGTGCAAGGGCTTTTTTTTTCATTTAGAATTTTATGAACAAGCATTGCTTGATATCGTAAAACACATTTGAGACTTGTGATGATATTTTGCGATGGCCATACTCTATAACGAGGAGGCAAACCATCATCATCATCTCTCTCTGTCTTTATATATATATATATATATATATATATATATATATATATATTGTTTGAATAAAAACAGACCACTTTAAGGTCCCATGTAATAAATTATTTCACCACAGCCCTTTTAAAGGGCTCTGGATCATCAGACTTTACTTCCAAA
>CAHIKZ030004573.1:1062500-1067500 GCA_903632075.3 Acanthosepion pharaonis | reverse complement strand
TGTGAATTTTAAACCTACATTTGACATATAAGACGCAGGGGAATTTTAAAATATATTTTTAGTAAAAAAAGTGCGCCTTATATGCCGTCAAATACGGTAATTTGTTTTATTTTTGTTTTTGTTTTTTTTTTAGAGGCATATCAACTCCTGACGGATCAGTTATTGCCGAAATTGAATTTCACTGGGATCATTAGTAATTTCTTTTACAAAAATCTATTGCTGGTAATATGTTTTTTTTTTTTTTTTTTTTTTTTTTTTTTACTATGAAAATGTATTGCTGCTATTTTTAATATAAAAATGTATTTTTTATACTTTCACAGTGTTGTAACCCCATTTGCCTTTAGCTGGGACTCTAACAGGTGCTACCACCCTGGGTCAGTGTGAACATGAGAACAATAGCAATTAAGAGGTGGTTCTACCCTTTTAAAAACCTCCCGATCAGACGCCTTGCTGCCGGATGGTGTTTTTCGTCATACGCAGGACGAGAAAATAATTAAATCCTGAAAACTAAACAAAGTATAGAACAACAAGAAAGACTAATTGGGTATTAAAACCTCTATTCTTCCTGGGGGAGGTAGTGATATATTTGAATGTGAAAGGCTTCCTGATTTACATTTCCGAAGAAGGGAACAGCAAGAAGTGAAGCGATTACCATCACGTTAGTAGCTATACCAAGCGACTTTTGAATACCAGTGAATGACGTTTATCGCCTCAAAACAGTTATTATATTTTGCTAAATCCTCTTAAGTATCTGTCTATATTTCTGAGATGAGGTATTATGTACACTATTTACATTATTCACTATTGTCCTCATTTTTGTTGCTATATTTATTACAACGATTCGGACCTTCAGTATCTGTCTATATTTCTGAGATGAGTTATTATGTACACTATTTACATTATTCGGACTATGGTCCTCATTTTTGTTGCCATATTTATCACAACGTTTCGTCCGTTCTACGCTCCGGCCTTCTTCAGGTGGTTGGAATGTTGAACTGAACCCTTTATTTCGCTCACTGAGGTAGACTGTTCTAGTTTCACGTGCCATGTCTAATGGATGTCAGTTATCAGTTATCTCCTGTTAATTACAGTCTCTAAGTTCTCCACCGCCTTAAGCAAGTATTGAACTCAAAATCTTTCGGTCCTGTCAATGGCACTAACTAAGGCCTTTATCCACTGTGCCATGTGTCCTTATTTGGTAAACTTTCTTGTTCCCGATATCTACATGTGGTCTTTTTATCGAGGCTGGGCGAACTTTTCAATGTCAAAATCCCAGATATTCTAATGTTTTCCTTAGTTTCTATGAATTATATTCGTTTTGGTTTGTTTTTAGGCAAGCAGCATGAAGAGGCATCAACATGTCGGCAGTCGCTGTTCTGGAATTGGGCCTTTGCATTAATCACGTCGACAAACTGTCAAATGATGACCTTCATATGTATCAAGTGGGAAGAACTTGAAGAGGAAAGCGATAACGGCTTTCGACACAAACCAGTGGTTGTCGATACTGACTATGATTCTTTTTCTCCAAAACATTCGTGACAAATGTATAAGTAAAATGTTTGAAAGAATGGATGACTGGACTTCGAGAAAGAAAGAAAGAAAGAAAGATACAATGACATGATAAAAGTACCGGATGGCTGTCAAGGGTTATACCTTTTTGCAATTTTTCATGTTTTATTTTTTAGCGTTTCTGTCAGTATTTCATGATTTACATACAGACAATTCGTCACTTCTTTGTTGTTATTATTACATAGCTTCGACTGTTTTTACCTTGCGAACTTCATCAGGTAATTGTTGATCCGAGTAACCTTCAGGGAATTTCAAATTAAACGCTTCTCTACACCAAGCCGGTAGTGGCCCGCTGGAGGTCCGCCGATGGCAACGCCAACGGTCCTCTACTGGCAGCTATCGGTGAGCCTCTAGCGATCCGCCAGTGGTAACATTTCTAAGACAAACATGCTGATGGCCCGCTGTCAGACCACCAGCGGTAAACGCTAGTAGCATATTGGTGGCTTGCGTGTATGGGAGAGTAGATTGTTCTCGTTTGTTGACCATCTCGAGAGATAACGCTTCTGGTTTTATTTATTGTTGCTCAGTTTCTGCTTGCATATTTTCACTGAGTTCAAATACGAATTACCTGGCTCTGGGGTTGAACTCACAATTACTATATTACCAAGTTTACAATAAATGATGATGATGATGATGATGATGATGATGATGATGATGATGATGATGATGATGATGATACAACAACAACAATTAAAGCACAGTAAACCAACTGAAGCTAAAAAATACATAAAATAGGAAAGCAAAGACAAATCCAACTGATACAGAAACAAAGGCAAGATAAACCGCTTCATGGCCAATACTCTGCCCGTACCAAACAAGCTGATGTAGACAAACCCCGTACACATCAGTGGCTACGCAGTGCAGGATTAAAAGCTGAAACGGAATGTTTTATGCTTGCTGCAAAGGATCAGTGCTTGCTAACTAGAAATTATCAAGCACACATACTAAAATATTGTGTTACCCCAAAATGCAAGTTCTGTGATAAATATTCAGAAACAATTGATCACCTTGTATCAGGTTACATGGTATTGGCACCCACTGAATATAAAACCCAGCATAACAGAGTTGACCAATATCTGCACTGGAATATCTGCAACTTCTACGGGAAGGAATCTGAAAGAAATTGGTATGAACACTACCCAGACCTAGTTATGGAGATAAGACTGGTTACAATTTTATGGGACCACACAATAAACACAAAGGCAGAACAATCAAAGCTAACCGCCTAGACATTATTATTAGGGACCACAAACAACAAAGAGCCTTCTTATTGACGTGGCAGTCCCTGCTGACTGAAATGTATATTTGAAGAGCTTCAAAATGCTATCAAAATACAAAGAGCTTGAAAACGAAATCTCAAAAATCTGGCACATGGGAACATCAACAATCCTCGCTGTAGTTGGAGTCCTCGGATTGGTTGGAAAAGATTCCAGTAGACTAATTGAAGGGATTCCTGGAAATCTATGTCTTAAAGAAATATAAAAAATGTTCTCACGAGTACAGCCCACTCCTTACGAAGGGCTTTATTTATGAAAAATATGTTTTTTTTTGTCAGTGGAAAATGTCATGATGCCATTTCTAACCTTAGGTCTCTGTGTGGGACCCGGAACTAAATGTGTACAAAACAGAAATCAAAGGAAATAAAATAATAATAATAATAAAAATAACTTCTCATCACAGAGATTAAGACAATTTTTAATAGATTAATATTTCCTTGATCATTAAAACTCAGATAAAGTACCACTCGATATTAACTCGAGCTCCCCACAGAGCGGGATGTGGCACAAGGCCGGTTTAATGTGTGTTTTTCCGAACCCGTAGGCCCGGTCAAAAATCCCCTGTAGACCCCGTAATAACGGTGTCACAGAGAAAGAACCACTCTCCTCTGTTCTTATTTTAATCTTTTAATATAAATAATTATTAACGAGCATCATCAGTTCTGCACTGAATTGAAAGAAAATCTGTATCCAATGATCGATTTATTACCGGACTGGAGGAAAGAATTTTAGTTAAGAAAAATTATATAGGTTGCAGCTTGGCGAAAAGTAATTTCTGTCCGGCCCAGTTCACCCTTTAGTCATTTTGTCGTTACCTCAAAGGTTCGAGTGATTCATTTTTTCATTTATGTATTCACGAGACCCGTAACCCTTAGGGTCATAAGGGCACCATATGTACTGTAGCCACAGTAACAGTGGTGTTTCCTGGGCAAAATAACCTGATTAAGCCCAACCCTCCCCTCCCAAGGGTGGTTTGAATTCAGAGTTTTCTTTCCCTTATATTAGTTGCAAACCATGGCTACTTGACACAATCTGTCCTGCTTTTTACCCATAGCTGGGGGTAAGAAAGAAGAAATGGATTCAACACTTACCCAAGAATATTAGCACGTCACTCAGTCAGTTAAGTGCCATACGCAATGCATGCTTGCGCAATCACGTTACCTTCGATTCATGACTGACGAGGCAGAGGATTTTCCTGCAGTAGGTTACTGTTTCTTTCTGCGGTAGACTGGTTGCCAACTGAGGCTATAGGATCCAGTCTGTCTTTATATTCAACCCTTAGCTGGGTCGGCCCTGGGGGAGAAGAGATGAATTCATACCTTTCGCAAGGGTATTTGCTCGTAAATGAATACAACGAACCCAATTGGAATTCGAACTCAGCTCTCCCATTTTTCCTTCCTTTTACACATTAAAGCAAAATGCACATAAGTGAATATAATGAACTATACAGGAATTCGAACTCTCCTCTTCCATTCATTAATCTGAGTCGCTATTTATTATTCTACCGTGCCTTATGTATATAATTTGTAAAAAAAAAAAAAAAAGAAAAAAAAAAGAGGAAAAGAATTATTTCTTCAGAAAGAATGTTGAAGAACCGATCGGTCGAATATTTGAAGAACAAAATCAAAGAAATTATTATTTTACTTATTTGGTGCTGGAGAGATTATTTTAAATTGATATTTGCTGTTAATCTTATTTTTATATATACGAAAATGTCTGTTGATATTTAAGCAAATTCCCATTGCGAAACATTTAGTAGGATTCTTTGAGAACATTATCTCTGTTTTTATTTTCTTAAAGATACGACTGGGTAAGACGATAAACTACGTCCAACAGCAAGGCCTCTGATAATACGTTTTTGAAAAAATAATATTACCAGCTATACGTTTTTTATTTTTTGAAAGAATAGTGTTGCCGGCTATACGTTTTTGAAAAAATAATATTACCAGCTATACGTTTTTTATTTTTTGAAAGAATAGTGTTGCCGGCTATACGTTTTTGAAAAAATAATATTACCAGCTATACGTTTTTTATTTTTTGAAAGAATAGTGTTGCCGGCTATACGTTTTTGAAAAAATAATATTACCAGCTATATATTTTTGAGGAAAAAAATATTAACAGAAATAGATTTTTGACTAAAAATTATTACCAGAA
>CAHIKZ030004573.1:1022500-1055000 GCA_903632075.3 Acanthosepion pharaonis | reverse complement strand
CCCAATACCCAGTATTTAGGAAAGCGGACGGACTCCATCGCCCAGAAAAAAGACGTTGGAAAAATTTGCATTAAATGTATGGGTCTCGAGAATTGAAAATAAATTAATATGAAAATCAATTATGAAGACGTTAGCATGCGCTTATATATATAAAAGCCAAACTTTCACTGACGATCCGTTTAGGTAAAACCTAGGTAGGTTTGTCTGGCTCACTAGGTGTATCTAGGTCTGCTCTACGGTTGTATTGAGCTCTTTTGTTAGTTAGTTGTTACTCGTATCGGGGTTTTTCTTTGGGCTTCAGACCTGCATCTGTGCGATTTTTTTTGTCGGCAGAAGTTCATGTTTGTAGCTCTTTCTTTTTTGAAAACCTTTTTTTCCCTCGAGATTGATTTGATTAGCAAATCAAAAATTCGAGGTTTTTTCGAAACGAGTCTAGTTATCTATCTATCTATCTATCTCTCTCTCTCTATATATATATATATATATACTTACAAAATCATAAAAATGATAAAGATTACTAACATACACAGGTGAAGTTTTCTGGTGGGTTCTTGAGCGAATATCAAAACAAGAGTGATTTTGGTAATGTTAGCTTTGGTGGCGGTTATATATATATATATATATATATATATATATATATATATATATGTAAATGTTTGTGAATTAGCTTATTGATGTTAGCTTCAGCATCTCGACTCCTGAGTTCCGTCGAAGGACCTTTTCATCCACTCAGCAATTGACTGCATATACTTTTATTTTTTTATTTTTTATGTGCTTATCATTGATGTTTTTTTTCGTATTGTTTGTGTTCGTGCGTGAGTTTGGGTGCATGCGACTATGCTCCCATCTGCGCGGATGTGCGTTCGCGTGTATGCTCCCGTCTGCGCGGATTTTCGTATATGTAGGGTGTCGTGATCATTTGTCCTTTTCTTCGTTTTTTTTTTCAACATTACACTCGTTCCTTAGATTTTTCTCTTTTTCTTTTCCTCTTTTCTTTTAATTGTGGCCATTTGTGACCAGTTATTATGCCTTCTAGACATGACGCCGTTTTTAATTTTTGAGCGTTCTAGTCTTTTGTGATAGGAAAGTTGTATTTCGCTTTTAGATAAATAATAGATATTAATGCTTGAATAATATATATATATATATATATATATATATATATATATATATATATATATATATATGATATTAATGCTTAAATGATAAATACTTATATATATAAATATATACACATCTATATATATTTATATATTTTCACTAGGCTATCTTTTCATTTTCTTATTTGGATTCCTTGTATCTTAAGTATTAATTGTTGAAGGTTAGGTTCATAATTACGCTTTTATTTATTATTGTTTGAATTTATGTGCATATGTGGGTATTTATACACTTATGCATATTATATTTATTTTACATATTAATTTATTTTTAATTAGTGCTTAGATTGCGAAGTAATTATTTATTTATATGCCTACATTTACCCATTATTCCAGTTTCTTGATTAAGAGATGATTTTGGTTTTTAAAACTAATTATTACTAATTTTACCTCTAGGCATAATTTATAATTTTTACCGTTAATACTGTATGGGGCGCCTAACGGAACCAAATTTATGTTTCTTTTTCTGTTGTTTTCGTGTTTTTATTCTAGTTTGTTTGAATATCCGCTGTTTCCTAGGGGGTAATTCATATGGTTTTTGTTTTCATTGTATATTTTTAGGCTACTAGGATTTGTTGAAATTCTTTTATTTATAGATGTGGGTATTTGAATACGTTAGCGTGGGTGGATGGAATTTTTGTTAATGCATATTGGGTTGTTGTTTGTTTTTATATATATTGCCTAGGACTTTCAGCAACAAGGACTAAAATGGATATCACGTGCGTGTAACTCGAACACTACTTCGAACAAAAGGTTAGCAAGGAAGAATAATCAATAATGGAAAGAGCGATAACAGTTAATCGATTGAGAAACCTATTTTCCTGAAAAAATAGAAACATTTTATAAATTTCTGCCGATAGTAGCTCTGGCTCCTCATTTAACGAATACCAAATGTTTTCATATAAGTGTACAGCTAATAATAACATTACCATATTGTTGGGGCGCACTCACCTTCTAACTAGTAATGGACTTGTCCCTCTTATATAAGTCAGCTCTAGAGAGCGGACGGGAGAGCGAGTGACAGAGCGTCAGCGACAGCAGTCCAGAGAAGCTTACCCAGTACATACCGTTGGTCTATAGACTTTGGATATTGTTTCGTACTAACCAACCTTCGTTCTACTAATCACTCTATTGTTAATTGCTTTTATGAATATACCAGTATTTTCCTCTACAACTGTGTTTGTCTTGATTCATACACCGACACGCGGGAAACTCACAACATCTCAACACATATCTTTTATGAAGTTTATCTCACTGTTGTTAGTATTATTATTATTATTATTATTTGTGTATGTTTCCTGTTGTGTATCCCGTAGAGCCGGGTCCGAACTATGATCTTTAGGCCCTATAGGAGAATTGTGATTTAGTTGATGGTACTAATATTAGTATATTGGGTCTTCCAAGTAGGGCGACCTTCTGCGCAACTTGTATGTTGATGTTACCTAGGAATCTATTAGTAAAATTGTCCATTCCTTTTTTCACGAGGCTCAGAGCTTCGATTATTGTTGGTACAGTCTCAGTCTTCATTTCCCACATCCTGTTAATCTCGATCCCTAAGTCATAGAATTTAGACAATTTCTCGATGATGATGATGTTAATAATAATAATAATTTCTCGATTATTATTATTATTATTATTATTATTACTATTGCTGCTGTTGTTTCTGTGGTCAAAACTTGGTAAGAGTGGGGGTCTGTAGTAACAACGCCAATGCAATTTCAGATTAAGCTTTCTGACCGCCGAAACGATCTCTAGTTCATTTATTAACACATAAACAATATGGCCGACACGGTACTTCCGTGTCTGAAACCGTGCTTCGGTTTCCTTAGTTCCTAGTTGCAACAATTACTATTATCTTCTATTCTTCCCCACGATTTCCCGTTTTTACTCAAAGATCTTATAGTATGGTTGTTCTCCATCAAGTTATACGACCTCATACAGATAGCACATTTCGCAAAATATTTGCAGAGTCCAGCAGCGTAGATTTATGAAGCGACGGGTTACTGGACTTGATTCCGATTTTCATATTGTAGGTCTTTAGTTTCAGGGGTATCGATCCCAACGTCTCAATGGCAACTGGGACAAAAGTGTTATAATCTCGCAACCTCAATCCGAAGGTCAGTGTATTATTTAAGCTTTTCAATCCCTTTGACCTTGATATTATGATCATCAGGAACATTCACATCGATGAGAAATATTTTCTTTTGTTCATTTCAACAATGGTTGCATTATAGAATATAAATAATAATAATTATTATTATTATAATTATTATTATTCGAACAAACATATCTGGAACAGGTAGAGAAATAGATATTCGAAAGGAATAAGAAAACGTATGGCTAAAAATCGATAAGGAAAAAAAAAGGAAAATTTATTTACTTAAATAAAAAAAATATTATTATTGATATTTTTGTGTACATGCTTGGGGCCGATTAGGAATCAAGGATTCCATCAAAGCGAAATCTACGAGTGATAGAATTCAATGATCATCCTTTTTACATCATATTTTTATCTCGAAGGGTGGCCCAATAAGTCACAGTGTTTTCTAGTGCCTATAGTTATTTAGTCTGGTTTCTCCGCTGAGACGGGTTGTAATTCAAAATCGGGTTTAACATGGGAAATGCCCAGGCCAAAGTCAAAAACTGCCCAGCCCCCGTAACCGTCCGCATCAGTATGACTATCGATCTCCTTTAGAGCAATGGGGATGTGCAGGCTCGGGAAGCTGTTCCTTGGCACTGGGCACCTCACAGTATTTGTTCGAATCACAGTCCTAATTTTTCACAACAATTTTTGATTGATTCGTTTTCTACAGCTTATCAATCCTTTGCGGGTTATTTAAAGCTATAAAATATTTTAGATTAAAGAATTTTTAATAATTGAGATAATATTGATTTAGTGATATAAGTCTTACTAATTTACCCATATCGAGGGGGAGACGTGGTAGATTCTTACTTTTCCCAAAGATATTGTGCATAAGTGAATGCAACAAATCCAAACTGAAATTGGAACTCGACTCTCCGATTAACAATTCTGAGCAATTATTCATTTACACAACCTGCAGATCCAATCTTACTGGTATTCACAAGCGGTCACCTATCTAGGTACTGACCAGGCTCGACGTTGCTTAACTTCGGTGATCGTACAGGAACCAGTTTTTACTTCTGTTCAAAAGACCGGGGAGAAGTGTAAACCGTACGGTAGGCGAACCTATAGATTTCTGCCCTTCACCTCTGTCGTGTTTCTGTCTTTGGACAGTTTACGGAAAAGCTTTGAGGAATTTCTAAGTCCCGGGGATTCTAATATCTTCCACATTGCCCTAAATAGGTTGGGTTGGTGAAATATCGAATGATCCATATGTATGCTTATGGGCACATCGCATTGATGATGACCATAGGTTATATCCTGCCACAGTGTGCGCTTAAACATCGGGCTATTTTATTTTATTGATGTAAGTTGCGAGCACACACAAAATTTATCCCTAGATGAATTTATAAAAAAATAACGCTTATGAGTGAGACTGTTTAAATTAATTAGTGTATTATAAATAATATTTTAGGTGTAATTATTTTTCAATATTTTTATGATATTGTGCTGTTATAATATTTCAACTTTGATGTTTAAAAATAGTACTGGACTGTTATGTAACATCGGCCCTCCTATATGACAGTGAATGCTGGACAATCTCCTCGCCAATGAAGTAGAGGCAGTAGAAATATGGTTATACCGTAGGACGCTGAGAATACCATGGACTGAAGATGTGAGTAACGATATAAAGTATCAGAGAAAATGGAAATAAAAAGCACACTTATATGTAAAATCAGAGAAAATTTCCTGGCCCATAATAAAGAAAGAGGTCTTCGAAAGTTTAACACTCACGAGACATATAGAAAGTAATAGGAACAGAGGTAAACGGAAGATAAACCACTTAGCGAGGTTGCATAAATGAGTAGCAGAAATAGGTTTAGGGGATAGCAAAACTACCAACACTGCTAAGAGCTACAAAGATAGAAAATTGTGGAAACCCATGGTCGCCCACGTGGTGAAGGGATACGACACATAGAAGAAGGTGAAGCTTATATAGTCTTTGATATCCCAGGTTGGACTTATTTAATAATGTATATCAATATCATATCTATAGCATATCAATATAATATCAATGTCACATCTGCATAATATCAATATAATATCAATATCATATCAATATAATATCAATATGATATTAATATAATATCAATAAAATGTCAATATCACATCAGCATAATAATATTATATCAATATCAAATCAATATAATATCAATATAATAACAATATCATATGAATATAAGCGTTAAAATTCTGGCAAGTGAAATAGGAAGACACTGACGATATTGTTGCTGTATTTTCGCTTAAATCATTTCTCCTGAAAAATAATTCTGTTAGTAGGAGAAAAAATATTACTTAGTCAATGAATTGCGTCTTTCTTCCATGAATTTGTTTTACTATATTTCCGTATCAACATCAGTAAGGAGTTAAATCAAGCCTTACTGAGTGAATAGAGCTGTATTCAGTACTACATTTCTGGTGGTAGCAGATGCTTCACTGACGATGATCAAATTTCAAATCTAAATTCTTCGTGCATTTAAAATCCTACTTTTTTTTATAAAATATATTCAGTTTAAATTTTGGAGTCATAAAAATGACTCCAAAGGGCTGCACATTGCGGCTTAAACACTTTCTCTATTAACCAAGGATTGTTGCCAGACAGAGTGAAATTACCTGTCGCAGCACAGACGTTCGTTTCAGTTTCATTTAAATTCTGTGATTGCATACGTTTAAACGTAGATTTCATTCTATGACATATCTAAAAATATTGATATAAATCTTTTTTAAATATCATTAAAAAGTAATTCTCTTTATTACTGAATAATTTCCGGTAAAAAAGGCCTCTGATCGAGAGGTTTTGAGGTGAGTGGAACTACCTCTTTGTTCTCAAGTCCACTCTGACCCGGGGTGGTAGCACCTGTTAGGGTGCTAGCTATGGGAAACCGAATAATTTCCGCAAATTTCAATGAAATCTTATAATTATCTGATTTTTTTATGGTTTAAAATATAAAGTTTATTTTCTTGTCTCCAAATATATTATTTTATTGCTCATCCCAAGGTTGAGGTTGTCCAGATTGAATAAAAGGTGGGATGTATTAATCCAATATCTTATTTTAAACGGAGTCAAATCTTGTCGGTATATGTTGTATGTGCCTTAAATGATACAATCACATATGTAAACTCACCCACACAAAACACAGACATACGCATATACATTACCCATGTTCATGTAAAAGTATACACAGAAAGTGTGTGACGGACAGACAATTAGCTCTATTTTTATAATAGTGATTATTACTTCGCTACAGAGTTTTACTTTAGATTTTCATTAGAAATTATTATAGAAATAAATTGTAAGACATTTCCTTATTGAAATGCCTTGTACTTTAAGAAAATTAAGAATTCTTAGTAATTAATGGAAACGATATTGATAAGAATTTGGATAAAGTTTATTCGCAAAGGAAGTGGAAACGGCAACGCTGGTCAATTCCGACCACATCTGTTGCGATCTGAAGAAATGCCCATAGGAAACGCACGAACACTTCTATTCTACTCCACTTGATAGCAGGGTAGACTAGGCTTTATAGCCTTGGATGGTAACCCAACTAACAGTATTCCAAACCGTAGGGAATACTATGGAAATCCACTCCATTATTTTTCCCAAGAAATAAATTCACAGATAATAAAAAAGGAATCTGTAGAGAAGCTTGAATATTCACGTTCTAAAGGGATATGGTATTTAAAAAATTTGAGAGAATACAAATATTTCATGTATAATTACTATTTTTGAGTAGTTTTTTTTTTAAAAGAAATGCATTGGAAATTATCATAGTATCTTCCCTTTTATAGAAATATATAAGACATTATTATTATCGTAGTCACTTTACTATATAAATTTATTGGAAATTATTATTATAGAATCAATTTTAATACAGAAGTTTTATTGAAAATTATCATAGAAACCATTTTGTTGTAGAAATGTTCTGGAAGTCATATAGTATACACTTTACCGTAGAAATGTATTGTGAATTATTATAAGTTATTATTATTAGAGTTTATTACAGAAATTATTATTAAAGAAAATTTAATATAGAAACTATATTGCAAATTATCATAAAATCCATTTTACTGTAGACATTTCCTTGAGTCATAATAGTATCCACTATACTGAAGAAATATAGTGGAAATTATTATAGAATCGAGTTTAATATAGAAGCTATATTAGAAATTATTATAGAATCAACTGCAAATTATTCTGCTGATATGCAGACGTTATAAAATAAATAAGCACAGTCCAGCGAGCATATATATATATATATATATATATATATATATATGTGTGTGTGTGTGTGTGTGTGTGTGTGTGTGTGTGCGAGAGAGAAAGAGGGAGAAAGAGAGAGAGAGAGAGGGGATAGAGAGATTCAAAAATAGACGAATACCAGCATATTGTAAAGTAATTATATATAAATATATCAGATACCCAGTGTGAGTGTAAAAATATATAACTAGTTAAGATTTCTGGGTAAGATTAACCCAGACAATACATACATTTGTTTGTGAGTGTGTTTTTTAAAAATTCCCCAAACTTTCATAATTGTATATTTTGTCACCAACTGTTACGGCTTGAAATTATTTTTTTTGAAGTGAGACATATTCAGGGAGTATTTGGTACTTGCTACCAGTGAGGCCAAAATAAAGGACCACCCAGTAGTAAAAGGGCTCACCTATGGTTTTACAAGCAAAATAAAACCACCCAGGAGAAACTATTAGTTAGACTATTACTACTACTAACAACAACATTACTACTACTACTACTACTATTAATAATACTAATACTAATAATAAATTATGGATATTTTTTATTTGTATTTTTTGCCTTTCTCGGTTAATTGTGTTAAATTTCTTCTAGATTAGGTTATTTATATTATTTCTATTCGGAAAATTTTTAACGTTATTTCTGGATTAGTTATTTTAATTCTTTCTGGATTAGTATTTTATTATTGATGGATTAGATGTTATTATTCCTTCTGGATAAATTTTAATTCTTTGTAGTTGTTTTTACTTTCTCTTAGGTTAGTATTTTATTTCTGGATTAGTTGTTTTTAGTCCTTTTTCGATTATATTTTATTCTTTTAAGATTATTCACTTTATTCCTTTCTAGATTAGTATGCTATTATTCTGGATTAGCTGATTTAAATTCTTTCAGGCGTAGCTGGCCTCTTTGGTTTATATATGGATTAATTATGTTTGAATAAAATTTAGCCAAAATTTAAATGAACGGAAAATATTCTTCAAAACATTCAGAATTTTTAGCCAAGTCGTTGGAATGGAATTGCGAAATATGTAATAGTCAAAACAATAATCAACAGACGGAAAGTAACTGTGGAACAGTCTTGCATATCTTGGTAAACTGGAATCAAATTTTATAAAACAGGATAAATCGAATTGAAAATTATACCATTGTTAATTTTTTTTTTTAGAAACTTAGAGAAAATTAAAAATCTCATCAAAGACATTATCATTGGCAGCATTGATATTGGGTTGCTGCATAATTATCAGGCATTTTTAAACAATATTTATTATGAAAAAAGAAACATAACAATTCAACAATAACATTTTTCAATGATTATTCCGGAGTGTATGATTATTGACACGCATTTTTAAAACCTGAAAATAAAATAATATTTTAAAAAAGTAAACAAAACGGCAATTTTTTTATTAACAAATAACTCGCCTACAAAAACGCCTGATAATTATGCACCAACCCAATAATAAGAAATTCCTGTAGCTTCATAAATTGAACAAAAGTATTGAAAAACATCACACATCGAGAAAATTAACGCCTGTGTCTACGGCCATACACCTTAATGATGAACTTGATAGGACAGTGTGAATAGAAATGAGGATAGAAGGAAACTCATCAATATTCTAGTAAGTGCTGACATGTAAATTAAAACACTAGCAGGCTCATGAAGAAGTAACGAATAGTTATAACCCCTGACCCTGATTGCACTCACCAAAAAAAAAAAAGAGAAAAAAAAGAAAGATAGCTGACAAAAAGGAAAAGTATAAAATTTAAACTTAAAATAACATAAGGAAATATATATATATATATATATATATATATATATATGAAGAAAAATATACGGAAAAATCAAACAAAAATCCTAATATGCAATTATGCTGTTTTAATGTTAATATAATGTCAACGTGGGACGTTTCGGTCTAATAGACCATCTTCAGGACATATTCATAAAACATAATTAACATAGATCATATTCAATTCATATTAGGATTTTTGTTTGATTTTTCCGTATTTTTTTCTTCATACTGTCGGATCTATATCCATATATTTGCTTACACACACACATATATATATATATATATATGAAAATGCTTACATAGATAATCAATGAGAGCTGAATTTTTCATAAATACTTTCATATTAATTGTTCGGATGAAATTTCCACTATTGGGGTTTCATTTTTAAAAGTTGTTATTTTTATTCTCCCCCACCACAAACAAGTTGTACATATGAGAATTAGTTAGGATTTCATAGAGATGCTGAGGTATTTTGGTGGCTGTAGTAAGAATAGTAAAAATGTGTTATTTTAGTATAAGGAATACTGTAGTATGTTTGGATCAGTATTTGTGGCTAGCTAAGTTTTAGATGAGACAGATTAAAGACCAGCCTTTCTCTACCCACCCCATTGGCCTTGTGTCACATTTTGCATTTTTTAAAATAAATATCACTTTCAGCTATGGTACCTACAGTTTATAAATTTAAACGCAGTACTAGATTAATAACAATTTCTCGTCAAATCACAATTGAATTGTCTAGATGCAACCGTAAGTTCTATGCTAATAACTTCTTCTCTTGCACTTGTGGAACTCTCTCCCGGCTTCATGCTTTCCAGCAAAATTTGATCTTCAAAAATTTAAGTGCAATGTCAATCCTTATCTACTGTCTTCTTGATTAATATTTTTTTATTGTTTTCGCTCCTTAATAATTGTTTTTCTTATTCTTTCACACTCCCTAACAACTTGTGTCTTAGTGGCTTTATTAGCTTGGTTAGGGTGAAATGATGAGATAAAATAAAGAATACTTAGAATGTAAGACTTGCCCAGGATTACGGTATGAAAAACCGTTACCGTATATACTCGTGTATAATACGACTCCTGATTTTTTTTTGCATTCATTTTAATCCTTACAGAAAAAATACCTGTTTATAATGCAACAGGTCACCGAAAATGCATGATTTTTAACCTCTTCAAAAAAAAAAAATTACCTGTGTATAGTGCGACCCCCTATTTTTTTTCATAAAAAAAAAGCTGATAATAAAAACTAGCACTATACTCGTGTACATAGGGTATATCAAAGTTAAAGTACTCGATAATACAAAGCATTTTGTGTCGAATAAGAATGAAATATGTTTGTATTGTAAATGAAGTCAGCGTAGAAATAAACTTGACTGGGAAGGAATGGTGAGTTACTGGGAAGTATTCGGAAGAATTATATTTGACAATAATGAGAGAAATAAAATCGTCACAAAATCTCAGCTGCAGCATAAAAAAAATTATAGCTTGGAACGTTTAAATTGAAACTAAGATGAAAAAAAAAAACTGGGTTATATAAGTGAACCTGATAGAATAAAAACTTTTTTAAATAGAAAAACTTGGAATATTGTAGCATTATTTTTTTCTTTTCGTTACAGAAATCATTTGCGTCTGGTTTTATGTTTTGTCTCTTTTCTTCATTTATGCCTTGGAAAAATCCTTTTACTTTATTTTGGAAGATGTGAGTAGTGAGTTTGATCCTAACTGGGTGCCCCCTAATTTCGGCCTTGTGCTACGCTTGGAAAATCACTATTTTGGAAGATGTTTTTTTTACGTATATTGGGCAAAGTTTTCTGTTCCTTTTTAACCAGAAATCTTCAGTTAGTTACTTTTGAAATATTTTTTACCGCTACTGATGGTTTCTCTTTTTGTCTTTCTTTGTATTTGTCCCATACTTTTGTAACACGTTATTGCTAGGCATGTCTTGCCTTGCGACACTTTGAGGTTTTGACATCTGTCGTTATAATCTTATTTCCTAAGCTGATTTGCTGTCTCTCTTTGCCTTTTTGCATTCTGTCAAATTTTCGTTCCGATGTAAGTGAGGTCGTCGGTCTCCATTATATCATTAGTATCAATGCACAGATTACACTGTATTGATGACAGACACAGAAAAGAAAACTGCAAGAACTCCTAGATAGTAAAAGAAAGCGGAAACAAAGGAGTAACCATCACTTGTAATTAGGCATAATATATAAACTTTATCAAGAGCGGGGTGTGCTCAAGATGCGCGTTACGGATTGGAGACGACTGAAATAGGGAAGTACATAAATTTAACTAAATGGGAATTGTTATAACAGACGACAGAAAATGCGACACAGAAGTCCGAAATCTGGCATTCAAGTTAAAATAGTCTAATGGCTTGCCGGTTTTTGTTACACCGAGATGTTGAGGTTACCCCGTCCCTACTCTCAGAAGCTTCTCCTCCCACTGGTAAAAAAGCTGTTGACTTTTGAAGCATAGCTCCTACATCCAGGCTGGCGGCTGGCCGATAGCCACTTGTCACAGATAGGTTGGGGAGAGGCATTCCCCATTTACCGGTCGGATTGGGAAATCCTTCCGACTACCTTCACACAGTTTCGTCGGCAGGTCGATTCAGTTGCCCGGGGTGTGACCAACTGAATAGCCTTGCGACTTCTTGGAGCCATGTGTGAGAATCTGATGTAGGTCGTGGATCAGTAAAGTTCGTCATCCCAATTCACCTGAGTAAAGCAACGTCGACCGCTTCGTTGTAAAGGTACTACCACTGATGATACACCATAACCCCCCCCCCATAAATTTTATTATATTCACCTGTATTTTTTCGCTGAGAGATATTGATAATTTATGATTTAGAATACAAATATTTCAAAGTAAATTCAGTATGAGATCTTTGTATTGTAAATGAAGCATTTAGTTCATTTATGTTACAGACTTACGTATTTTACTGTTGTTTTATGATGATAAAACGGTAAATAAACATTTTTACAACTGTAAAATGCTCATTTAATTCAATTTTCGGACTAAGGAATAAAAACATACATTATAAAATAAAACCTTACCAAACATTATTAGACAAGATCCACAAAAAAAGTACGTCGCATTTAGTAAACTATTTTTATTATTCCCAATATCAACAAAATTACAAAAAACACAAAATATGCTTTTTTATTTACGTGTTCACAAGCCATTCTATTAAAAAAATAAAATTTCAATAATAAGTCTCATAACGAAAATAAAAAGGCAAATACAGCATTTATGCTGAACATTATGCATAAATAGTGACGTCATCGAAAGTCAATATGACGTCAATATTTCCAGACCAAATGAAATATTAAAATAAAAAAGGAAAGATAAAAAAAAATAATCTTTTTTAAAATCCTTTCATCCGATGCAAGCGAATAATACCACTAAGATGCAAGCGGTTACTGAGTGTGAAAGAATATGAGAAAAGGAAAATATCATTACAGAGATGGAACTATTAATAGAACAGGAATTAAGAAGACAGTTGATAGCTATTGATATTTCATTTAAAGTTTTGAAGATCAAGGTTGGAAAGCAAGATGGCGGAAGAGCATAAAACTTATGGTTACATCTCGCCATTTCAACTGTAAAATGATGAGACCTTGCCAACAACATAATACTGCGCTTATATTCGTAAAGTCGCGGTTACCAAAGAGGAAAGCGATATTTATTTTGCAATTAATTACAAAAATATGGCACAAAGCTAAATGGGAGAAGTGGGAAAGAAGATGGTCTTCTGTCTTATAATGAAACTTAACTAGACATAATCAGTGATCCAAACACACCACAATATTCCTTACACCAATACATCACATTTGTACTCACCTTTCTTACTACATACACGATAATACCTCATAATCTCCATGAAGTCTTAACACATCCCCATATGTACAATTCTTGTCTGGAGGGAGAATAAAACAATTTAAAATTTAAAGTCTAAACTCCGATGTGTATTTACAATAAGGAATAATCTATGTACAATAAACTAAAATAAAATAGTGTTAGTTAAGGATATCATGGACCGAGCGTGTGAGCAACGATGAGATCTTAGAGAGGTTGCAAACAAAGAGGAGGCTTCTACTTAATATCAGGAAGAAGCAGCTGAAGTTTCTGGGACACAGAAATGAGGAAAGAGGGCCTGGAGAATCTGATACGCGTCGAATAGAGGGAAAGGGGGACAAGGGAAAACAACGTGTGACATACCTGGCGGGCTAAAGCAAGTGGATGTTAGAGCGTGGTATGGGGGAAGAAGCAGAGGAAAGGAACTTTTTGAGTGCTGCAAGGGATAGAGAGAGCCATGATCGCCTACGTCCAGAAAGGACATGGCACATAAAAAGAAAAAGAATAAAACTCACCTCAATCCTTAAATGTGAGAGAAACATCAGTTAACTGGATAAAGAGGAAAGCTCACCAAAACAATTACCATAAAAATATTTATAGAAAAGCCACAGGGAAGCTACGTTAACCCCCCCCCCAAAAAAAAAAAAGAAAAAACTACAAAATTTGTAACAATTTAAGCCATTAATGCTCTCTGACATTTTAAAATTAGAAAACTCCCAAATAATCTGCCATGTATTAGGGGGGGGGGTTAATCCTTATCTGGTGTTCCACGAGAGTCAGATAAATGTATAAAAGTTTAAATTTGTGTTTGATATAGCCCCCATTCCGGCAGTTGAGAATTGAGCTAATGTAAAATGTTAGGGTTTTTACATTGGAAAGAAGCTAGGCCCTCCCCACTTGAGAGTTTGTCGGAACACCATCTTCTTAATTATATTTCCCCAAATTTAGCCTTGTGCGGAGCGATAGAATTTTAACAACAAATAACAGTTGCGATAATAATATCAACAATAATAATAACAATGATGATGATGATGATTAATTACTAATATTAATGAATTTGGTACTCACCGACTGCCCCTCTAATGGGGTTGTGTGTTTAGTAAATGTTCAAAATTCTGTAGGCATAGGTGAGGCTGAAAAGGTATTCGTAGAGGAAGCATTTCAATTGGCTGAAATACCAGCTCGTTAAATTCTTGACCGAGATTGACCTGGCGGCTTGCTTATTGGCAAGGTGAGTGACGAACGTTCAGGGTTTCAGAGGCACACGACAGGTAAGAATTATAAAGATATGATAATCAGTGCAAATCATGAAGTAGCTGTGACTAGAGGGAATGCAAAAGGGGATTAGACGAAGAGGACGGCAGAGTTTGAGATGCGGTCGAATACAAGCATTAATTAGTTTAAAATTCACTTCCCAAATCACAATGACGCTTCAGTCAGCGCAAACAAAGTCATGCAACCGATACAAATTATAAGAAAATTGAATACACAAGAGTGTCCTGAGCAACTAAACCCAAGTTTATTGATATTTTATACGAATGTCTATGTGTGGATATGTGTTTGAAATCTAATAAAATCTCAAAATATCTTTGGATATCTGTCTGTCTCTGTCTCTGTCTCTCTCTCTCTCTCTATATATATATATATATATATATATCCCTTCTATATTCACACAGGATATATGTGTGTGAATTTAGAACTGGAAATGAAAACAAACCTTTGAGTTTTCAAACGAAAGATCTTATCAAATATATATATATATATATATATATAAACAATTTTCTGGAGCCACACCAAGATAAGATATTTTTTAAGACAGCCATCATAATTTATTTCTAAAATAAGATACAATAGTTATCAAACCGAATTAAATAACTTAAGGTACCTTTCGACTGACACATCTTCAGAAATTGATATCGTTGGTATAAAACTAAATTGCCGAAAATAATTTTTTTCCCAACAACCGAATTTTAAAATAGCACAGAAGTGGGGAGGGGATAGAAAAAATATTTTTCTCAGTTTGGACTAGAATTGGCTACGGATTCACCAAAAATACGAGTTTATATTGTAATTCTGTCTGCTTACACAGTATCGGACTTTGTATATTAATAACAACTGCCTCCAAGATGTTAAGGTGGAGTCTCGTCCGCACCCTGTGCAAAGCAGGGAAGAAATCCTCAGATTAGTCAGTCCTACAAGCAACTTTATTCAATAAATATTCGCCGATAGCGGACTCATGAGCCTATGAGGCACACGTCTACGCATTTGGCCAGGGAATGGCTTGGCGATTCTAACCCTAACCGCTGGATAGACTTACCCACACAGTCAGCCTCACACTGACATTTATATTGATAAACGATTAAACTCTGCTCATGGGTACGCAAGACATTCATATGGACAAAGGGAAGAGCCCATTTTGTAGAAAAAATATTCCGGACCTCTATAGAATGAAAAAACCGCCTGACCGAAAAAGATATTTTATCGGTGTATACCTGACTAGTGGGATCAATCCACGGTAGTCGCATGTATGCAGGTCACATTGATGGACCAAATGTTTTAACTGCATTAAACTTAGCAATTTTAAGTTCAATGTAAGTTGTAATCACACATTCAGAGTAACTATTCGCCAGAAACAGCTGTTTAATTTACCTGAGCTCGGCATCAAGCATGCACACCGAAGATATTATCAAAGCCCGATGAGTAAGAATTTATCAGTTAAAAATTAGTATTCACCGCGACACAGAAATTACCATGTTTCAGAACTAAAAACTCAACTTTAGAATTAAAGGTTTTGTTCCATTCTCAAGAGATATTGAATAACTTTCAAAAAATGATTTACTTTTTTTTTAAGCTAAATAGTATTAAATATTTTACGTTGGAGGGAAAGTGATTACAAAATTTTAAAAGGTTGTGGGCTTTTTATGACGAATCAGGATACAAGTCTAATTTAAGATGGCAAGGTGTAAATATAGGTTATGGGTAAGGTGTAAGTTTGTAATTCCTGCCTGTCGATAATGGCTTCCTTATATGAGAACGTATCATCTTCACTGATTTTTGTTTTTATTTTATTTATTTAGGGGCATACATAATATACACTACAATACATTGGCATTTTTATTTATTTTTTTATTTTTTATTTTTTTTTATACATTGGGATTGTCTCAAAGGGCTCCAAATATAAGTCATATTTTATATAGTTATATTTTTATTTATGACGGTCTAAAATACTATATTCATTATATTTATTAGTATACTAGATACGGTATTGTTAAAATTAACATTTAAAATTTTGGAATTTAATTACGTATTTTCTTACTTTCTTATTTGCGATCAAATAATAGATACATAATTATGAACTTTTTTAAAATTAATTATGTTTTAACGTAAACATAATGCAGTGTCTACAAAAACAGTTATTTCTTTTCTTTGATTAAAATTTTTTTATTTTTTAGAAACTTAATAATATATAACTTTTCATGTAGGCACAAAGGGACATGCGTCATTTAAAGACCTACAAGTTCTCGTTTTGCTATAATTTCCATTTTACTGTGGGTGCTTTATTTTTCTTATATATATATATATATATATATATATATATATATATATATATATATATATATATATATATATATATATATATATATATATAACACGTAGCCGATTGGCCAGAATGTGGTTATAACGTTAAAGTGGTTAGAACTTTCGCTTTCTGACGATGACAGCTGGTTTCGAATCTCAGCATGGTCTATTTGTCAGGAAGGTAACTTTTGATGTTATCGGTCTGAAGGAAGGCGACCCCAGCATGCGGTTCCTTTGGAAAGTGCCTGAAAACCATACGACGGGTTGACTCAAGCCTTGTGAGTGAAATTGGGTAGACAGAACCAAGAGTTTGAGCCATGCTAGCTTTGTTTAGACAGTTGATCACGCTAGATAATGCAGAAACTGCAAGGAAGGTCCGCTCAGCATAGTTGTAGTATAAACCAGAGGTGGGCACCGTTGAACAAATACAAATGAACCTGAGCAGGCGTCTACATAAAGAATTGCTTAGCCGCCCTAATAGATGAGCATCTTCGGATACGAGTGGCCAGTCATTTTATTTATATATACATATATTTATTAATTAAACTTATTTTTATGTATTTTATTTTGATTTGCTTTGGTTTGGTTTTACGCCATATCAACCTAAATGGGTTTATTTAATACCGAGAAGATTTTTATTGCCGGTAAAATTTTTTCCAAAAATATATTGCTGCTACAATTTTTCCTTCAAAAATGTATGGCTGGTAATATTTTTTCTTCAAAAATGTATTGCTGGTAATAATTTGTTTCTAAAAAATTAATTGCTGGTAATATCAATTTCTTCAAAAATGTATTACTGGTAATAACATTTCCTCAAAAAAATTATTGCTGGTATTAAACCCTATTTTTAAACTTTCATAGTGTTTTAACCACAGTTTGGAGGTTAACTATTTTCCCATAGTTGGGACCCTAACAGGTGCTACCACCCCGGGTCAGCGTGGGCCTGGGAACACCAGCAATTAAGAGGGGATTCCACGCTTCTCAAAAGCCCCTGATCAGAGGCTTTACTGTTGGACGTAGCTTATCGTCTTACCAAGTACGCGGACGTAGTTTATCGTCTTACCCAGATCGCATTTTATTTTGTATCACATTATATATACAAGAGCGAAATTATTATTGGTTTTTCTAAATTTTCTGCTCATAAATATTCATTAGATTAGCGGAAAAGTCAGGCAGATTATGGAGGACCCGAAGTTCAAGTTTTTTTATGCAAATTGTTATTTGTGGTGGACTACTTAGACAGCATATTACCTGCTACATACAATAGTGTCCATTTCTGCGGCAAAGTTTCGTCCGGGAAGGTAGACAGGCTCTGAACCCGTTTATACGGGTTCAAAGGGAATATTTTTGGCCGAGCCTACGGGCTCAGAGAACCCACGCTAAACCGGCCTTGTGTCACATACATCCCTCGTAGGGAGACGTTAAATATTAAGGTATTTATGACAATTGGGACATACCCATTAGTTTCTACAGGTACAATATATAACACAAAGAAAAGATTTGTTTTTAATAACTGGTGCATTGCTTACAGACACATCCGGTTGAAAAAAACAGTTCCCATACTGAAGCTAAGCAACGTCGAGACTGGCAGTACCTTGATGGGTGACGACTTGGGAATATCAGATGATGTAAGTTCGGATATGCGGTTGGTGTAATGGATAATGGCTCAGAATTGTTAATCGGAGAGCCTAGCTTCAATTCCCGTTGTTTTAGTTTTATTCACAAGCGCAAATGGACATGCTAATGGTATGATTCCACCTCTTCTCCCCCCAGCTATGTGTTAATTATTAATATTTGTATCAGTAAACCATTATTATCACCAAAATAATTCTAAGCTGTGGAAAACAATTCAATCCATCATTAGCTTGTGTACATAGAGTACTACGATGTCTCAGTTCAGCTTTCCTCAGGTTTTGAATTCAAGGCTTTCATTCAGCTAAACTGGTTATATATATATATATATATATATATATATATTTAGTTTTTATATATATATATATATATATATATATATATATATATATATATATTAGTTTAGTTATATATATATATATATATTAGTGTTTGAGCCTTTTATTATATATATATATATATATATATATATATATATATATATATATATATATATATATGTATGTATATATATATATGTATATATATATATATATATATATATATATATATATATATATATATATATATATGTATGTATGTATGTATGTATGTATTAAGCATTTCATCCCAAGCAAGACAGGAGTGCCACTAGCTCACAGGGTGTGAAAGTGAGAGAGAAGATTATTGAGGTGTAGGAGAGGCTGAGGAAAGGATAAAAGATGGACGGGGTTGAAGACAACAAAAGATGGCGTTTTGAAAAATAAAAAGAGAAATTAAAAAAATAAATTTTCAGATACACTTTCTATATTAATATTTTTTGTTTTATTATTTTAATTAGATTCCTCGACTAGTTTCGGCCAGCATGGGCATCAGCATGATAAAAAGTTAGTAGTTATATATATATATATATATATATATATATATATATATATATATATTTACATGCTCAGGCATACTTGTGTTTGTTCAACACCCACAGAGACCACCCGTGTTTTATACTGTAATTATGTTGATCAAACCTTAGTTACAGCTTCTGGGATTGAGCGCATTATCTAATGTGAATAACAGACTGAACAATGCCAGCACTTTCAAAACCTCGGTCCCAATGACTTCGGGCTAGCTCAACCACCACCAACTAACAAGTGTTCCGTTTGTTCAATTATACTCTCACAGCTTGGGTCAAACTATGCTTTGGTTTTCAGGCACTTTTTGAAGGTTCCAGACGGTGGCATCACCTCCTCCTCCCCGATAACACGAGGAAATCACACACACAAATTCTGGTCATAAAACAAGAATTCTCGTCACATTTTCAGAAATATTTCGCTATTCGTGAGGCCCTGTATATCAAATATTTCTCTCTTACTTATCAAACTCAAACAGTGGAAATGATGTGTTATTTTTTTTATTCAAATAGAAAAATGGTCACACAGTCAGCACATTCCTATAACTCTAGATACATATATATAACAATTCATATATTCAGTTGAAATTAAAATAAAATTCATCGTTGATAATGGACAAAAGTATAGACCGAAAGCGCTTGTAAATCATTTAGACAATTTTTAATTAATTTATGTCCTGAAAAGAAAAAAATATACGAACGCATAAAAAATTATATAAAAAAATCTTAACCACCACACCTTATCAGTCGTTTTCAGTCGTATATAAGACTTATCGGAATGGCTCGATCCCAGCGTGCGTGCCACGGATTGACCCAAGCCTTGCGGGTAGATGGAATTCTTGAGAGCCGTCGATAGCTGTGCTAGCACAAAGCCACATGTCATCGTGGCAGAGGGCGTCAGCGCGCTCGCCTTGTTCAAATTGTTGATCACGCTAGATAACACGCTCTCTCCCAGAACAAAGCGATGTTCAGCATAGTTGTAGTATAATAAAATATTAACAAAAAAAGAGAAGGATTTCCTAATAAACTTTTTACCAAAAACAAGTAATTTCTACGGACTACCTAAAGTTCATAAATCGAGTGAAATAAAAGCAGCTATACATACACAAAAATCTGAATACATTAGCATCCCAAACCCCAGTGACCTTACATTCAGACCAATAGTAGCAGGACCAGTCTGTCCCACTAGCAAACTCAGTAACCTAATAGACATAATATTGCAACCATATACTAAACAAATTAAAAGCCACATCAGAGACGATATCCATTTCCTTAGCTGCATACCACAAAAGGTAGATCCGGGAACGCTTATGGCAACTTTTGACATCAGTAGCCTATACAGTAACATACCCCATGAACTAGGAAAAAAAGCGATCTCATTCTGGATTGAAAAACATCCAGAAATACTACATCGAGATTCACTAAAGAGTTCATTATCGATAGTATAGACCTAATTCTAAACAATAACACCTTTGAATTTGTCAACAAAAACTATATCCAAACCCTAGGTACTGCGATGGGAACAAAAATGGCACCAACATATGCCACTCTAACATTAGCTTACCTAGAAGAAAACCTCTATGAAAAGATAGAACAAATGTATGGGGCAAATATAAAAACCCAATTCATTAAATCTTGGAAAAGATACTTAGATGATTGCTTCATCTTTTGGAAATCCTCATGAGGTGATATTAACCAATTCCATACACTACTTCAAAACTTACACCCAAAAATCAAATTCACGCAAGAATATAATTTTAACGAATTACCATTTTTATATATACTCATTAGAAATAAAAACAACCACATAATCACAGATATCTACCACAAACCCACAGACACCCAACAATACCTTCATTTCAAGAGCCATCACCCAGTAAAATTATGTAAGACAAAGCATAATATTTTTTTTTCTAAATAAATCCACATTACAACCAAAAACGTTTGCGGCACCTCTCTTCTTTTTATATATATATATATATATATATATATATATATTTAATTAATTCATCGAGTCTGATAGAAACCTCAACAGAATGCAGAAAGCACTGGACGGCCGTTTCGTCCTATATTTGGGACTCATCAGCAGTGCGCATCCACTACCGAGAATTGAAACCTAACTGTCAAGTTGAGTCTGATTTGGAATCTCTTCGTTACCGAGGCCCATTTTGGAACAGTTGGTATGATGTTCGCTTGACAACCTAACTGTCGGGGTTTCAATTCTCGGTAGTGGATGCACACTGCTGATAAGTCCCAAATATAGGACGAAACGGCCGTCCAGTGCTTTCTGCAAACTCGACGAATTAATTAAATATGATTATCAAATCCTCCTAATAATTACTATATATGTATATGTGTGTGTGCAAATTTGGCATTGACCCTTAGGTTTGCTTCATATTTTAACCTTTTCATTTATTTCAAGCCTACTGCTATTACAATTGTGCATATTGACATTTCATATTTTACAGCGATATTGCAATTGTGTGTTCGTACAATGGATATCAGGTTGAGATTTGAAGTCGTTGAGCTGAGTTCGAATTCCAGTCGAGCTTGTTATATTCACTTCTGAATCTATATTTTCTCTCAGCTGTGGGTGAACAGCAGATCAGACTTTATAGTATTAAAGCCTTGGTTGGGAACCAGTCTAAGAGAAATACAACCTTGTGACACAGCATATATTTGAGACAATCCCGATGTATTTTATAAGAAATAAATAAAAATGCCAATGTATTGTAGTGTATATTATGTATGCCCCTAAATAAATAAAATAAAAACAAAAATCAGTCAAGATGACACGTTCTCATATAAGGAAGCCATTATCGACAGGCAGAAATTACAACCACCCCCCATATATATATATATATATATATATATATATATGTTTACTTTTTATATTTGTAGGTCTGATGAATTGGATCGTGATTACGATTCATATATAATATAAGTGTTTGAGCCTTCTATATTATATTCTTACTCTGTCCTGGACATTGAGTTCTACCTGGATTCTATCCTCTTGGGAATTTATATATATATATATATATATATATATATATATATATGTTGACCACTAATATTATATATATATATATATATATATATATATATATATATATATATATATATATATATATATATATACATATACATATACAAGTACCCTGAGCGTACATATATAAATACTGGGTGGCCACTGAACGACTGAATGATATTAAAAAAAAATAAATTTTACAAACGCATAGGACCTCTTCCTGCAAGATCGCTGACTAATCCAGTTCTTTCAAATCTAGCGATTAGGTTCCGAATCATGTTATCGCCTGGAGATTTTCTTACATTAAAATGTTGACAGAATTTTCTCTAAGTTTGAATAATTGATCTTTCATTGTTTTGTTATCTGTCACAAGTCCATAATACAAGTAATAACAGAATGACTTTAATGTAAAATATAAAGTATTTAATTCCCAAACGCAATCAAAATACATTAACAACAAAGAAATAAAGCGTCAACGGAAAGATTATTGGTTACTTATCAGTTAATATACAACTGCGTAGAGCTGCTAAGAAAAGTACTAATTCGTCTTGAAACACGGGACACTCGACTTTAACCTCCGGGTTAACATAACAGTCAACACGTATTTGTAACCACCCAGTCAGTGGCATGATATCTCTATTTATAGTAAATGGCCACCTATATTTTCATTGTCTAGAGCAGCGTTTCTAAACCTTCTTACTCTTGCGTAATCCTTAAAATAAATTACATGTCTCAAGGAACCCCTGCGCAAAAATAAAATCTTTCTTATTTTATTTTTATCGTAGTTCACGTGGTAAATATCATAGTATATATTTTTGAATAACTGGTTTAAGGAAAAAGTAATACTTCTTTGTCAAATTTTTCGGTAATGCTAAATAAAATTCATACTGTTCGTTTATAGTAATTCATTGGGGAGATTTCATTCACACAAAAAACACAGACATCACTAAATATATTCCCGATGATTGTTATATTTTTTAATAACATAATAGGTTAGATAGGATGATGTCTATATTACAATAACTAAGAATATATTGTGTGTGTTTAGTAATATTACGTATATGAAATTAAATAAAATGTCCAAAGTTCATTAGCTTATCTCACCTGTTCTCGCGGAACATTTGGGAACCTTTTGCAGAACTTTAGGTTCTCGAGAAACTCTGGTTGAGAAATGCTGGTCTGGAGATTCACGTTTAAACTTCGATATCAGCATTGACACTTTTCATTCTTATATGACACATTGGAATAGAAACATTCAGTGAGTTTGTCTCGTTGCTGGACATCGGACGTCGCCATTTTAATCTCCAAGGGAGAAAAAAAGAAAGAAAAAAAAAGAAAAGAAAATAAAAACGATTGAAAGCAAACAAGTTGTGACTTTTGCAAATCTTCAGTTTTTCAGTAGCCACCCTGTATAGCTTTATTTTATATCACACCTTAAATATAGAATCAAATATAAAATCAAACTTAAATCGAGAAAACAAAATAATTATAGACCATATTGTGTACCAAATAAGCGTTTTAAAATTATCACCAAGATCAAGATATAAATACCTTAATTATCATTTTCAACGAAAAGTATCAACTTGTCAATGACAGCATCTCCAGAGAAATATATTTATTGTTAACAAATCAAATTGCGCTGAAAGTCTTAACCTTGCTAAGATGGGGTGTCACTTTGAAACTGTTTTTTTTTTTTTTTTTTTTTTTTTTTTTTTTTTTTTTTTTTACCAGAGATTTCTTATCCGAAAATATCATTACATTTCATTGTCAACTTTTACTGCTGACACTATCAGAAAACCATTTGTACGGCTGAAGTATTAATGATGCGTATTCGTGATTATATTGTAAATATTAACGCATTCTATTTTATTTTCTATGGTACAGCGATATAAGCGTGAGACATACAGTGAGGACCTATTTGCGAAAAATGCTTAATAAATCTTGGTAGTAGAAGCTCTGTTTTACTTTACTTAATCTGCCTTTGCCGGATCTTCTTTGTGGTGTTTTCCTTCAAAAGGTGCGCAACCGTGGCTCTCTATATCTTCTATCATGAAACACTTAGGGAATTTGTCGCCGGGTGATCATGGCTTCCATAATCTACGTCTTGATACTCTTACTAGTCTATACTTCCCAGCCCTGTTTGTCTATACTTCCCAAGAACATGGGCACCTCGACGTGGTGTAATGGTTAGAAAGCTTGTCTTGTTAGTTCAATTACGGCTGAGTAGTGAGTTCGATTCTCACTGGGTGCCTCATACTTTCGGCCTTGTGCCACATCTAAGCTACGCTTAGAAAATCAGTTTAGGGCACCTCGACGCGGTGTAATGGTTAGAAAGCTTGTCTTGCTAGATCAATTACGACTGTGTAGTGAGTTCGTTCCTCACTGGGTGCCCCATACTTTCGGCCTTGTGTCACATCTAAGCCAGGCTTAGAAAATCCGGGGCACCTCGAGGTGGTGTAATGGATAACAAGCTTGTCTCGCTAGAACTATTACGACTGAGTAGTGAGTTCGATCCTCACTGGGGGCCCCATACTTTCGGCCTTGTGCTATATCTAAGCTACGCTTGGATAAACACTACTTCCCAGGAACATTCCGCTGCCCATTCGCACAAACTAATCTGGTCGATTACCCACTGCCTCTTCCTGTACCATTTACTTTCGATATGTGCAAGTATTCTTTCCAAGAAATTTCGGTTGTCTCTTTCTTATTCTTAGCATGTTTCCATTTATCTTAGAACTTCTTTGACTAAACAGGCTACGGCATTCTCAGCATACATCTCTACTATCACATTTATGTTGCCTTCTCTTCATCTGTGAGGAGATTGTCCAGCATTCGCTGCCATATAGGAGGATTGATATTACATAGCAATCCCTTAGTCTTTTCTTTATTTCTAACTAGATTTTCCTGTTTCTTGATACATGACTTAATTTTTGGCTTACATCTTTTGCTATTCCAGTGCGCGTTTAGATTTCGGCATCGCATTTTGGACCCTCTGTTAAAACACTTCTCAATTGTTTGATGTTGACACCTCTAGTTAACATCTTGGACTGTATCTCTTGCTGACAAGCATAGATTCCTTCTTTTTACAATTGATGGTTAGTCTTTTCTTCTCGTTTTCCTTTGCTACCGGGTCTAGATGGTCTTGTTGTTGTCCTTCCGTATCTGCTACCAACACAATATCATTTGCGTATCTTATATTGTTAAGATTGCGCTCAGTGATAATAAATCCCGACAGGATCTCCAACTCTGTCGCTGTGGAATAAATCCGGTGAGAAGATGTATCCTTGTCTTACGCCCCCTTTCTATTTTTGTGTATCTACTCAATTCATTTTCTAACCGTATGCAAGCAGTTTGCTTCTAGTATAAGTTCTGGATTATCCCTCACCCAAAGAGATGAGTTTTCGTAGCAGTTCAAATAAATCTTTGTGTCGTATCTTATTAAATGCTTTTGCATAATATAATCTATAAATCATGCTTCTGTATTTGTATTGGTAATAGTAATATTGTCCGTTTCTTTATAAGTAAACATTCGATACTCAATGATCCAATGCTTCTGTCGGTTGAAATTTATAAAGTCTATCTCGGAAAACAATTTTTTTGATGGGGCTTTTCTTCCTAACCTGTTGTGTGAAGTGGTGTGGAACGTCAACATTTTGTGATTATTTTCTCTCCGGGTTACATGTGATATCCATTTAAGTTGTCGCTGCTGTTGCAAGTCTTCAAGTGATGTGCTTTCTGTTATTTATGCCAGTTTACTTGATTCGAAGGATGGTCTTCTTTAAGCCCTACAAGCTTCATTCGAAGCGTTTTTTTTAACCATTTATTTGAAAAAGCATTTTTATACAGCTGACTGTTTAGATTCTGAACGTGTTTGAAGTCATGAATGACATCCAGATGAAAGTCTTGATGTGACGATGCTATTTAAGAACATAACTCATTTTGGGGCTAACAGTTTTGTAGCAATTTGGGCTGTTGTTTGAAACTAGCCTAGCGCCGCTTATTCTATGTTCAACATCCTAACCACCTATACAAAATTTGTTGCAAATGGTGTATACACCGAAATATTTGAAGTGTTTAGTATTTATTAATTCCATATCCTGAATTTTTATGATGGATTCAAGGTTCATTCCAATTCCAGTTGTCTTTTGTCCATTCATAGTGTCTTTTGTGGAAAGGTATATGCCGACCAGAGGAGGCACGGTGGAGTAATGGATAGCGGCTTGGATTGAGAAATCGGAGAGCCGAGTTCGAATTCCAGTCATTTACGTTCTAATACCATTGGAAAAGGTATGAGTCCTATTTACTTCCCAGTTAGCTATGGACAGGACAGACTGGGTTCTATAGCCTTGGATGGCAATTGAAGGCTTGGAGAGGTTTGTGTTCCGTCGGGCTATCTTTACACTGAGGCTGCAGTACATGTCGTGACCCTAATACCCCTGATGGTTCACGGGATTCGTGATATCATAAGTCCTATTTCTTGGAGTACGGTAAGCAAAAATTGAATTTTTTAAAATTACATTCGTTTTGTTTCTATATTTTGGTAGCTGATGTTAACCATAACCGGAAGTTTAAGAAATTAAAAAAAAAAAAGGCTTAAGAAAAAATCCGAAATGTCAAATGATAGTAGAAATTCCTGCAGGATTGAGCATGTGAATAACTAAAAAACTTGAACATGTAAATCAGCTGCCAAACAGAATAAAAATCAACACTGATGCCATTTTAATTGCACAGATGTCTAAATATAAATTTAATCCTTGAAAATGCTTCTCAGAATTAATGGTTCCAGGAACCGAATTACAAACTATTTAATTTTCGCTGATTTTTTTTTTTTTTTTTAATCATTTCGCTCCAAGTAAGGCAATAAAGACACTAGGAAGCGAGGTGTTTCTGGTGCTAGTGAATGTGAGAAAAAAAACTACTATTAAGCAGTGAGGACAATAAAAGAACAAGAGTTAAGAAGACAGAAGATAACGATTGACATTGCATTTAAATTTTTGGAGATCAAAATTGACTGGAAAACAAGAATCCGGAAGGGAGGCTCACAAGTGAGAAGTGCGATAGAAGAAGCTTTTAGCATAGAACTTCGTTGTAACCTAGGGAAGGTTACTGAATAGAATAATCACATGAATGTTGGTAATGAACGATAATACTTAGGACGAGAACAACACACATAAGATTCGCCAGCGGTGCGTAGAAGAAGCAGTCAACTACTAGAAGTGGGTCAAGTGAATTCCACAATGAATTTACAACTGCAGGATATCTACCAACTGTCCGACGCGGTCAGATGTGGCACAAGGCCGGATTTAATGTGGGGTATTCGTGCCCGTAGACTTGACCAAAAAATCGCCGTAGACCCCGTATAAAACGGGGTCGGGTAGCTGTTTCCCGGCACAAGGCTCTGCCCTTCGATTGGGGATCCTCTCTGCCCAGAGGCAGAGAGTTCGACCACCACAGCTGGATACGAATCTCCGATTACAGACCAACATACAGTATTTATTACTGTATTTATGTGAATGGGGACATACACATTACCGTCAGTAGGTATGCTACAAGAAAATTACAGTTACACCTTGGGTATTTCAACTGACAAAGGGGGAGACCATACCTAGTACTGCGCTTAAATTCATAACGTGTAAGTCCTGTAGCTGAAAGTAATATTTATTTTGATAATACAAAAATGTAGTACAAGGCCAAAAGAGGAATTTGGAGGCTGGCCTTCACTCTGTCTCATCTTAAACTTAACTACCCATGATTATTGAACCTAAAATACCACAGTATTCCTTACACCAAAACAATACATTCTTACCTATCATTTAACTACAGCTATTTTAGTGAGGTATTATACGGTACTATTCGATAAAAGTGACTCATCTGATTTTTTTTTTAATAAATGTTCTCTTCTCCGATGAAACGAAAGTTGAGTTAAATTCAAAGGATAAGCGATCTAAAATCCGAAGAAGCTTTTAAAGCTCTTTGAATTTAGAACTCGTAACTGCTTTAAGGAGACAAGCTTTCTAACCATTAAACAACGCCGATGTGCCCAATGAGATCATGGTATATAAAATCACATTTTTTCCAAAATAATTTAAATACTCTTGATTTTTTTTGTCTTTTATTTTGTTTTCCTTTTTGAATTTCTATTGTTGTTTTTTGGGGGTCATTTTTTAAACATTTTTTTAACATTTTTACATACACAGAGCTGTACCATACATTACAGTGGGTCGTGTGGGGCTCTAGGTTGTAAAATAGACTCAGGTAGGTGGGTCGTGGGTAAAAAAAATACTACCTATGATATGAAAAAAAAAACCCCAAAAAACTACTCATATATGAAATAGTGTTAAAATAAAGTCGCTTGTACGAAAATTAATTAAGATATAGTGTGGGGGACAAGGGAAATGAAGTGTGGGAGCCAAAGTGTTAAAGAGTTGATTCGTGAATTTGGTGACAAAGAAAACTGTGTGTTCAATCTCTTGGCTGGGTAGTTCAAATTTGGGATTAGTGGGTGAGCATTAACTGACGAGATGACTTATTTGTCAGCGGATCGTAGATTAAATAAATGTTTGTTCGAAATTTGCCGAAGTTGGTCAGAAATCGACTAGATGAAATTCGTTTGACCCAGTAGTATTCATGTGAAAGGAAGCGGGAAAATGTGCGCCGAGATTTGAACTCGGTTTGCTGATTCTAACATTTGCGCGACGATGACGGTTAGGCTACCCGCGCACTCAATAATTACGTCGTATGATTCCACCAGTTCTAACCTTAGTCGTGAACCGCCGTCGTTCCGTTTTTATTCCCTTGGTGAGATGAAACTTCCACTTGAGCACCTTCCTCACACGTACCGCTGCTCTGTGGAACCGAGTCTCAAGAGGATGGTTCTCCGATCACTACAATCTTAACCTGTTCATTTCTAGGGTTAGCCGTATCTTTTCCACATATCCGAATAAAATGTGCCTCTTACACTGGAACATTCCACCTCGAGTGGCTCTCGGGCCTTGTACAGGGTGAAAATCATAGCAAAAAAAAATAAAAGAATAAAACTAGATATTTCCTTTTTGAAAACAGGTTTGACGACGGAAAGTTACAGACGCACAATAATGTAATACTCATTGGGGTGACAGGTTCCGTTAGTTTCTGTAATATATATTCAATATATATATATATATATATATATATATATATATATATATATATATATATATATATAACGAGGAAAGATAGTAAAACTCCCCAATCTGATTGGTACAACGGATAAAAGCATTGATTATAAGGTAGTTAAGAATTCAAACACCTTGCCTGATCAAGTAGGGTTAAGCATTTTACTAAGTGAGTGAAAGAAAAAAAAAACATTGAAATATAAATTGATACGAGAATAACCTATCCTAGTGATAAGGATTTGCTTGATATTCACCGATTTTCATCCTTGGCTTTAAAAAGAGGCTAGTTTCGAAATACTCCGATCTGTCTCTTTGGCTGTAAATCGAGGATAGTTTCTAAAATTTTTCCCATCTAACTCCTTGGATTTAAAAAGAGGCTAGTTTCAAAATGCTTCAGTCTATCTTCTTGGCTTTCAATAGAGAATATTTTATAAATTCCCCGATCTATCACGTTGGCTTAAATAGAGGATACTTTTGAAATTCTCCGATTTATCAAATTGGTATTAGATAGAGGATACTTTCGAAATTCTCCAATCTCTCTCCATGGCTTAAACTGAAGATAGCTTCCAAATTCTACAATCTATCTTCGTGGCTTAAATATTCGATACATTCTAAATACCCTTACATATCTCATTGGCTATAAGAGGATACTTTCGAAAGTGCCGATCTATCTTTGTTGCTAAAGTGTACAGTTCCTAAATTCTCTGATTTATCTACTTGGCTTTAAATAAAAGATAATATCGAAATGCTACGAACAGTCGCCTTGGCTTTAAATAAAGGAGAGATTCGAAATTCTCTGATTTATCTCCGTGGCTTAAATAGAGGATAGGTTCCAAATTCTTCGATCTATCGCCCTGGCTTTAACTAGAGTTTAGTTTCTAAATTCTTGAATCTATCTCCTTGCCTTTAAATGGAGGGTAGTTTTTAAATAATCCGACCTATCTCCGTGGCTTAAAAAGAAGATAGTTTCTAAATTCTCCGATCTATTTCCTTGTCTTTAAATAGAAGCTTGTTCCAAAATTTCCGCTCTATCGACTTGGCTTATATAAAGGATAGATTCGAAGTTCACAGATTTATCTCAGTGGCTTAAATAGAAGATTTTTTTCTACATTCTTCAATCTATCTCCTTGGCTTTAAATAGGGATAGTTTCGATATTCACAGATCCATCTACTTGGCTTAAATAGAGGACAGTTTCTAAATTCTCCAGTCTATTTCTTTAGACTAAGTGAAGGATTCAAATCATATTTCTCGGATTTATCCCGTACATTGAATAAAGGATTCGATTCGAAATTCTTCGATAGATAGTTGATTCCGTTCAAATATCGCAAAAAAATAATAAAATAATAATAATAATAGTTAAAGTGCTAAACTTGTTTGGTATCGTTAAATAATTTATTTAAATGAAGACTGAACACGCATACGTACATATATATTATGAAATGGACAGTCCGACAATTATTTTAAGATATTTTTATGTTTATACATTCTTTTTTATAGATACAAATATTTAAGTAAATGCACGTCAGGCTATATGACAGTTCCGTATAGGATCCAGGTTTGATTCCTGTCGGAGGACGCATATTTTCTATGACAATTTCTCGGACATTCAGGCCGGTAAATGTTGTTAATACTGTTCATTATAAACAGAGCATTTACTTAAATATTTGTATCAATAAAAAGAATGTATAAACACAAAAAAATGTCTTAAAATACACACACACACACACATATATATATATATATATATATATATGTATGTATTTTAAGACAATTTTTTATATTTATACATATATATAGACATTTTTTTATGTTTATACATACATGTACACATATTGTTGGATTAAAGATATACACACCTTGTTTGTATAAAGGATTCAGTTCGAAATGCGTTGATTGAATAATGGATTCGGTTCCAAATTCTCCACTGTACCCACTTTGATTGAATAAAAGATTCAGTTACAAATTCTTCGATCTACCGACGTTGATTAAATAAAGCATTAGGTTCGATATTCTCCAATGTACCACTGTGGATTGAATAAAGGATTAGGTTTGGAATTCTCCTGTCTACTCTCGTGGTTTAAATAGATTCGCTTTGAAATTTACTCCTATGTATTTAATTATAGTTTAGTTTCGAAATCACCATATCTCAGAAAGTTTGGAGTGAACACCAGGCGAAAATGTATAACTATAAAAATCAAGAGGATACTATTCTTAACAAATAAGTAAATATTAATATATAATTTTTCAGTTGCAGACACTCAAAAAGAAAATGTATTTCGCTGTGAGAAAAATATTCCAATCGAACAGCTAGACAAACGCAAGCATAACCAGTAGCTTTTCAGGGCAAAGGTGAAATAAAAAAAATAAAAAAATATTGATGAAAGACAGGAAAAATAGTTTGTGCGTGTGTGCTTGTTTGTGTGTGTGTGCTTGTTTGTGTGTGTGTTGAAGAGAATGAAAAGTGAAGTCGATAGGAATATTCTAGAAATAAGAAAGAAATACAATCGAGGAGGCGGGAAGAGAAGTCAGAACGCTTTGTGCCAAATTGGCAGCCATGTTGTGACGTGTAAATATATTGAGGTTGGGGTCTCAGTAAAAGTTGTGAGCGGCAAGATGGATAACGACAAGGTGACAATTGGAATTCTCCAGTGTCTGTCTTTTGCCAATGCTTGTCTGACTTTTACTGACTGTCATTGCTTCAGTGCTTTTTTTTTCACTTGGGCCAATAAAAACGTTGCTGCAAAACAGAATAAATCAAGGAATTATCAGCCTAACTTTTATATTTAGCAAAGCTTTTCAAGAATTGCACCCGGAGGAGAAATGCCAGTGAAAAAAGGGATTTTTGATTTACAGCATTTGCGTTTTAGTGGCTCAAACTTTTCTGTTCATTTTAAAAAATGCATTTGCATCGTTTACGCTATATAGAAAACTAAACATTCTCACCTTTGTTGTTTTAGGATTTTTGAAATATTAGTCTTATGTTTTTTATAATAAAAAAATCATCACACATCGTTAAATGAATTCTA
>CAHIKZ030004573.1:975000-1017500 GCA_903632075.3 Acanthosepion pharaonis | reverse complement strand
TCAAATATTCCCTTATTTCTGGAGAAATTTAATATATAAAAGTTTTAGAACTAAGCAAACTTAAAGTAAATTTAGGATATTTAGAAAAAATCAGAGAAAGTAAAGATAAACAGAAACTCCGTAGGCATAACATGATATGGTTTAATCCACCCTTTAATTGTAATGTTCAAAGGAATATCGGAAGAATTTTTCTAAATTTAATTCATAAGCGCTCTAATCACTCACCAATACTAACAAATTGTAACAACTACAATGTTAAGATCAGTTAATAACATCGATAAATATATATACCAACATAACAACACTATATCAAATAGATATATTTCCAACAAAGACAACGTTAATTTAAAAAAAAAATAAATGCAACTGTCAAAAAAAATATGGCCTGTCCCTTAAAGGGTCAATATATGACAGATAATATTGTATACCGAGCTAGCATACAATCCGGTAAAGATGTCAAATTTTATTTTGGTTACACTGAAAATCCTTAGAAATTTCGTTTCTATCATTATCAAATGACTTTAGGCAATATAAAATACAACAATAGCACTCTCTAAATATTTATGGCAATTAAAGAATTGTGGTAATGCACTTATTATCACGTGGGATATTGTGGCAAGAGCCAAAACTTTCAATGGGAAAGGCAATAGATGTGATTTATGTCTTGTCGAAAAAATTAGTTCTCTTAAAATATTTGAATCATCTCAGCTTATTAAAAAAGAATAGTGAATTGATGGTTACATGTAGCATATAAATCCGTTAGGTAAAACCTACGTAGATAGGTTTTGGCTCTTTAGTTTGTAAAGAATACTGAACTTTTACGGGGCGACGGAAATGTGGTTCTACAGAAGGATGCTAAGGATATCATGGAGAAAGCATGAGGTTACAAAAAAGGAGAAGGCTTATACTTAACATCAGAAAGAGGCAGCTGAAGTTTCTGGGACACATAATGAGGAAGGACAGCCTTGAGTATCTGAGACTTACGGGTCAAATAGAGGGAAAGAGAGTCAAGGGAAAGCAGCGCGTGACATACCTGAAGAGCTTGAGCAGGTGGATGAGAGATCGTAGTCTGGGGGAAGACGCAGAGGGAAGGAGCTTGCTGAGAGGTGCAAGGGATAGAGGGAGGTGGAGAGCCATGATCGCCTACGTTCTGAAAGGACATGGTACGTAAAAGAAAAGAAGTTTTTGCTCTGCTTAGTGTATTGAGCACCTTTGCGTTTTAGGTTATTCTGTCGTAGTTTTTTTTTGGCTAGACACTGCGGTGCTGGTTGATTATTTTCAAGAGGCACACACACACACACACACACACACACACACACACACACACACACATATATGTGTGTGTGTGTGTGTGTGTATATAAATATAAATATAAATACAAATATATATATATATATATATATATATATATATATATATATATATATATATTTATATATATATATGCGCGGTACTTAGAAAGCACTCAATATCAGTGATAGAGCTAACATACTTGGTTGGATTGATGTGAGTTTGTGACCCTGGTTTTCACGCTATTGCGATCGTCAGACAAACTCTGACGATCGCAAAAGCGTGAAACCCAGAGTCACAAACTCATCACTCCAACCTAATATATATATATATATATATATATATATATATATATATATATATAAAAAGGAACCTAAGACGAATTAAAAAAAATATGAAACAATATATTATCCATATCGTATTACGTTTTTCTAATGAGATGTTCCGTTTTATAGTAACACGAGACATTTTAAGTTGGTTTGACATCGAGAATATGACAAAAAATAATCTAATTGCTAAATAAGTTCAAGACGCGTGACCGATAATAAATATAATTTCATTTATGTACATATTAAAATTCTGGATTGATAGGGACTCACAATTGAAATCTTATATTAACGTATCGGCTAAAAGCTTAAATTAACTGTTATAAGTCAAACTAACACGAGATACAATGGACCAAGTTACAAAATTGTGCTATTTTTTCATTTCCCTCATCTGTGCACACGCCAACTCAGGGGACAATGAATAAAAAAAACAGGATAAACTCATTTAAAATCATTTTACCGTAAACGTTTTCCGCCTTATACCATAAGGAAAAATTTCGTTTTTTCAATAGATATCTTTTTTATTCAAGACGTAGATTTGCTTTTTTCTCTCGTTGAACTGTAATCTGGCTATTTTTTTTCACAGAGGCGTCAGTATATTATTTTTATTTCCCTTATATTATTATTATTATTATTATTATTAGGTTATCTTTTAATATAATAATCATTATGCTATCTCTTTCTTCTTCTTCTTCTTCTTCTTCTTCTTCTTCTTCTTATTATTATTATTATTATTATTATTATTATTTTATTTCCTTTGATTTATGGTGTATACTCATTTCTTTCCGGGTCCCGACCAGAGACCTAAGGTCAGAAATGGTATCATCATATTTCCACTGTGTAGTTTTGAAAAAAAAATCACACGTTTTACATAAATAAAGCACTTTGTAAGGTGTGGGCTGTAATTGTGAGAGCATTTTCTTTTTGTATTTTATTAATACATGTGTTACCAGGAATCCTTTAAATGAGTCTGTTGAAAACAATATCCTAAGGCTCCAACTACAATTGGAATTGTTGATGTTCTCATATGCCACATTTTCAAGATTTCGATTTCAAGGTATTTGTATTTTGATAGTTTTGGGAGATCTTCAAAGATACATTGCAGCCTGCAGGGCCTATCATGTTAATAAGAAGCTACATTCTGCCTTTACGGCCTCTACTCACGAAGTCTGGGCTAGTAGCTTTGATTGTTTGTTTGTGTGTATTGTAAAGTCCCATAAAATTGTTACAGGTCCTATTACCGTAACCGGGTCTGGGTGGTGTTCATACAAATTTCTTGCAGTTTCCTTTCTGTATAAAAGACATTAATAAATGTGGCATATTTTCCAGTGCAGATATTGGCCACCTCTGTCTTGCCGAGTTTTATATTCAGTGAGTGTCAATACAACTCAATTGTTTCTGGATATTTATTACAGAATCTGCATCTTGGGCTAACACAATTTTTCAGTATGTTTGCTTGGTAATTTTTAGTTAGCAAGCATTGGTCCTGTTCAGCAAGAATAAAACCTTCGGTTTGAGCATTTTAACCCCACATTATGTAGCCACTGATGGGCACGGGGTTTGTCTACATCAGCTTGTTTGGTACGGGCAGAGTATTTAATGTGAAGGAGTTTATTTTGATATCGTTTCTGTATCTGGTCGGTTGCATTTGGCTTTGCTTTATTTTTTAAGTATTTTGCAGCTGTCGTCTTTACTTGTATTTCTTCAACCATTTGAAACTCCATTTTGAACTTTCTTTTTTACTGAATAAAGTTTCTTAATCCTTTCATATTCTTTAACACACATCATCATCCAGTCATCTGTAGTTTCCAGATATCTTTGATGGCTAATTGTTGTAGTTTTGTAAGACACTTCTAGTTTAAATAATCCTCTGCCTTCTACGGATCTGAGCAAATATAGATGATCAACATCAGCCTGGGACGATTCATGAGGTGGCAGGCAAGAAGCTTTTTGGCGTTATTATTATTACTAACATCTCTTATTATTATTACTACTGTGTCATAATATTTTTATTATTAAGTTATCTCTTATTATCACTTTTATGTTATATCTTATTATATTATATCTTATTTTTATTATTACTGTAATTATTTTTATTATGTTACCACTTATTAAGTTATCTGTTATTATTAATTCTTAATATTATTATGTCATATCTTTTATTATGTTATCTTTTATTCTTATTGTTATTATGTCATCTCTTATTATTCTTTTTATTATGTTATCTCTTATGACTATTATTATTATTATTATTATGTTATCACTTAAACAAAATGATTGACATAACTTTTCCAATATTTTTCAACTGTTAAGACAAGAGCGCGATTGAAGAAAATTGTCAAACATTGTATTCTTTTCTTATCTGTTATCCATTATTATTATTATTATTATTATTATTATTATTATTATTATTACTTCCTTTGTTTTCTGGCGTTTACACATTTCTTTCCGGGTCCCGCCCAGGGACCTAAGGTTAGAGATGGCATCATAACCCTTTCCACTGACAAAAGAAAAAAAAAGATTATTATTATTATGTTATCTCTTATTATTATTATTATGCTATCCCGTCTGCTTCTTTTTATCATGTTATCTCTTCTTCTTCTTCTTCTTCTTCTTCTTCTTCTTCTTCTTCTTCTTCTTCTTCTTCTTCTTCTTCTTCTTCTTCTTCTTCGTAATCCATCTTTAACAGCATCTTTAGTTTTATCAAACAGTTTATACGACTACTATGAACTTTTTTTACGAATATCAAGAATGTCATGGACAGAGCATATGACATAATAGAAAATTTAAGGGCGATTCGGAAACACAAATAAACTGTTGATAAAAAATGTAAGGACAGAGTTAAAATTTTGGGGTCATGTAATGAGAAAGGAGGAAATATAGAATTTTAAACAGACATGGCACACTAACCTACTTAAAATATGCTACAACTAAAAGCAGGTTTAAAGTATTGCTGAATATAGTTAAAGAAAAAAAGTTGTGGAGTGTTATGGTTGCCCATTAAGGGTCTGGTGAAGAGGGAGCGAAAAACAGACCAAGAGAAAGAAATTGAGAATACTACTACTACACGTTTTTAATTAACAAAGTGGCATTGAATAAAGTAAACCAAATCTGGTTGTTTGATTTGGACTTAACCCAGTCTGACATCTCCATTTTTATAGTGACAATAACGTTGTTTCCCACTTGAAGTTTAAAATTTTACGATTTAAGACATTGTTTGAACATCAACGATGTTTTTTCCAAAAGAAGAAGAAGAAAAAATACAAACAAAACAAAACAAAACAAACAATGTTTAGCTGATTTAAATTCTCTCGAAAATCTTTGAAAACGACATTTTCACGATTATCTCTTGGATTAGGCAATTTCTTTTTTTCTAAAATCTATTGCATTGGGTTTGAACAAAAGGTCTTGGTTTTTCCTCTCGTTTCGTAATCTCGTTTCACCCGAGACTAAAATTATTGACATTTGTACATATTCTGAAATGTAATCGTTCAACTTCTGTCGACTGTGAATTTTATACGCTTTTACGTCAAAGTAAAAAAAAAATAGATTCATTTTGCCGTTTGATACCATTTTATTTCCAGAAAAGAAAACCAGAAAATTGTGCAAACAGGAAAAACAAACGCATGTACCGTTTATGGAGCTGGTGTTATGCCTGAGAGGACTCTTCTTAAGTGATTCGCTAGGTTCAGAACTGGAAATTTTGAGGTGAAAGACCGGACAAATTACAGCTTGAAGTCGTTGATGATGACCAAGTATAAACATTGATAAAAACATCGTGGTGAGGAAAACAAATAACTGGTGAAGACACAAGACACGACTTACTGAAAATTCTTTGTCTTAAAATATTAGAAAACTGAGAGAGCAAAATTTTTATTTCTAATAATTAAGTTAAGATACTATTATGGAGCTCGCCCCTTGTACACAAAATGGACTCGTCCAATTATACTTATACTACGAAGAGATAGCGTGACGAAGGTAGGTCGACACAGGGTGTTCACTCAGAGTTACGAGAGTCCAGAAAGAGAGATAATTACGGCTTCAATTACAGAGACTTGTAAATATACTTTTCTACTAACCCGCATTCTTGGACTATTAATCTTCATTTCACTTTGTATTCTTACGTTCAATTTTCCTATTTCTATTACTGGCGTTGTTATTTATTTGTGCCGGATTCCATCCCCGGAATCCACAACAGATACACATTTATTTTCTAAACTTTTCTAATAACTTGTTTGCTATTTTCAATATATATTGTAGAATGGTTAGAAGAGAATATGGAACCGATTTGGTCGAGGCTAGGGCATATAAGTTTCTTTGTTTTGTTACAGAAAATTGGTTGTTCTTGTGTCAAAGGAAAGACAAAGAAAAGCAAGTACCAAAGGGAAGTAAAAATCTATCAACCTTCAAGCGGTTAAACTGTTCGTCTAAACAAAACAAACCTCTTGTTACATAGCTTATTGATCGAAGACTCCCACAACGCCAAGAGTAACTTTGGGAGACAATTATTCTCATGCCTTTCTGTTGGCTGATCTTTTATATACACCAGATTTCAAAGGAGATGTAAAGCGAATCGGTATCTGATAGTGGAGTCAGAGGTGAAGAACAAAATCACTTGTCAGCTGACCAGGCGCTGTGTTGAAACGCGGCGTTTGTGTTTTGAGATTTACCCGTTCGGAACGCGCTGTGTGAGGGCGAACGAAACGCGGGAAGCCTCAAAGCAACGAAAGAGAGAGAAAGAGAAAGAAAGAGAGAGAGAGAGAAAGAGAGAGAGAGAGAATAAACGTCGAAGGTATGTTGTGACAAGGGTCAGGAGCCAGTTGCCTGATGTTCCGCATAAAGCAAACGTTATGCCGAATGAGCAAAGGCAGCAACAAGCACCTGTCCATTTTCCATCGGTTGACGATAAGACATCAGGCACCACGCACCCGCCAAGCTATCAACAAAGTTGTATGAATACCCTATGGAACCATTACTAATAATAGTGGCAGAGGCCTGTAAACGGGCGTCTGCCCTGCGCAGATGTGTATCTTAGGCAGGCAAGCTAACCTACATATATATGTATATAAGTACAAATAAGTGTTTGCATAAATTTGCGTGTATATAAGTATGTACAAACAGCATAGAGCAATATTTATTGCTGCTATTCAATTTAATAATATATCTTTTTCTCTGAATATGTTTCTATGTATTTATATTCATACACTTAGAAGCACACACATAATATGTATAGATGAGAGGAAAACCGTGTTTGAGTAGATGCCCTGTTTTTTTTTTGTTTTTTTTCACTACAAACTGGGAGGAATGTTCGAACCTAGCTGGAGATAACATTTCCTTTATTAAATCTTACGAATGTGCAGGCCTGTTGTTATATAGTTAAAATTACTCCCCCCCCCAAAAAAAAAAACAAAAAAAATACAAGGTTTCTACGCACAGTTCGTTATCCACTAAAAATAATGTTTAGAGTAATATATATATATATATATATATATATTACACAGCAAAAAATTGCCTCATGTGAGTATAGCCTATTTCAAACCGGCCCAACTTTGTGCCAGATTCTTCAGCCCTAGACCAGGTCTGAAGAAGACTGGCGTAAGGCTGTGCCGGTTTGAAATAGGTTATACCCACATGAGGTAATTTTTGATTTGTTGCTGTATAATATACATGCTCTGTTATAATAAATACATTGAGCTCTCTGTGTGGATCAATATTAATATCTAATATTACTAGGCTCTACCTGGATTATATACCAACGGATCTATTATCTGCATATATATATATATATATATATATATATATATATATATATATATATATATATATATATATATATATATATATATATATATATAATATTTTTTTTTAAAAATATGATTCCAAAAACCCCAAAAATTATTATTATAATAAAAAATAATCATAAAAATATGATTCCAATTAAACAAAAAATATTATTATAATAAAGCTCTACTTCTGTATGGAGCACTGTCTTAAAAATAAAAAAATAATACTAAGGAACCCCGGATTATGCACCCAACGTGTTCTTTTCTATTTTCTCTATACCTGCCCACTTTTATATGTCCTTCCAATTGCAAAAGAACGTTTAAGTGTCATAGAAGCCCTTATAATAAAACAAACAAACAAATATGAAAGAAATCCTTAGTAACATCAATTCTGATCAAAATCAATATATACTGACCGTATTCAGAAATTAAGCATATGTCTACTTTCAGTAATGTTTATATCATATACAATAGTAATTCCACAGTATTTAGCATCGTAGTATAATAAAAATAATACTTGAAAATCGCTAACTGTTTAACCAAAATCGCTCGCAATCTTTGGGACAATTTTTACACCTTAAGTCCAGAAAAGAGATCACTTGTATGCATGCAAGAAAAATATAATAAAACACAAAACTAAAGTATTTAAACTATTTACATGTTGACTATTGACCTTATCTTTGTTGTTGTCATAACAACGTTTCAACCGTTACACCCGGCCTTCATCAGATATACCTCTTTCTGGCTAGCCTACAGGGAATTCCGAACTGAACACTTTATTTTTGGTTAGCAAGGTCGATTTTACTGCTTTTAAACTACAAATTTCCCATGATTTCCCTCGAACGTCCCTATTAGCTCGAAGCATATCTTAACGTTAACAAATGACATGACACAATAGATTAAGTCCGACAAGTATTTTAATATATTTTATTGTTATACGTTATTTATACAGACACAATTATTTAAATAAATGCGCTGTTTATAATAAACAGTATTAACAACATTTACCGGCCTGAACGTCCGAGAAATTTCTTAGAAAATATGTGCCCTCCGACAGGAATCGTATCTGTATCATACACAGGACCGTATATATAGCCTGCAGTTTAAAAGCAATAAAATCGACCTTGCTAACCAGATGCTCCTTCGTAGCTAAACTGGTATAGCACGCCAGGATATATGACCGTTCCGTGTAAAAGTTCAGCCCGGGAAATGTATATACATATATAAATAACGTATAACAATATATATATTAAGAGATTTTTTATGTTTATACGTTCTTTTTATAGATACAAATATTTAAGTAAACGCTCTGTTTATAATAAACAATATTAACGACATTTACCGGCCTGAATGTCCTAGACATTTTCATAGAAAATATGCGTCCTCCGACAGGAATCGAACCTGCATCCTATAAGGAACCGTCATATAGCCTGACTTGCTTTACCGATTTAGCCACAGAGGAGCGTTTCGGTTAACAATGTCGATTTTACTCTTTTAAACTGCAATTATCCATGATTTTCTCTCTTACATTTATATCTACTCGATGCGTATCCAAAGGTAAACAAATGACGTCACACATTATGAAATGGATAAAGTCCGACAATTATTTTAAGACATCGAGCAGATATGAATGTACGAGAGAAAATCATGGAGAATTTTAGTTTAAAAAACAGTAAAATCGACTTTGCTAACTGATTGTCCATTTCATTATATATATATATATATATATATATATATATATATATATATATATATATTAAGAAATGGACATAGTCCGACAATTTATTAAAGACATTTTTATGTTTAACATTCTTTTTTAGATACAAGTTTTAAGTAAATGCTCTGTTTATAATAAACAGTATTAAATAACAATACAGTTTATTATAAACAGAGCATTTACTAAATACTTGTATCTATAAAAAGAATGTTAAACATAAAAAAATAAATTGTCGGACTTTGCCCATTTCTTAATGTATGACGTCATTTGTTTACATTTGATACGCCATGAGCAGTTATGAATGTACGAGATTCATGGAAGATTGAAGTTTATAAGCAGTAAATTCGACCTTGCCAACCGAACGATCCTTTGTGGCCGAATGGTTAGGCACGTGTCTATATTTCTGAGATTAGGTATTATGTACATTATTCGGACTATTATTATTCATACACAGATGTCCTCAAGGTCACATGGCACAGTGGATAAAGGCGTTGGTTAGATCCAGTGACAGGACCCAAAGAGTGTGAGTTCAATACCCGGTTAAGGCAGTGGAGAACTTTCAGAGGGAAAACTAACAGGACATCCAGTACGGCACGTGGAACTAGAACAGTCTACCCCAGAGATCGAAATAAAGGGTTCAGATCGACATTCCAACCACCTGAAGAAGGCTGGTGCGTACAACGGCCGAAACGTTGTAATAAATATGAGGACAATAGTCCGAATAATGTAAATATTGCATAAGCTGGCATGTACGCGTGTGCTTGTGTGCATACACAGACAAGCAAATAAATAATCATTAAATTTATGCATGCGGTCTAAACGTAATAGTGTTCAATATATATATATATATTCCTGTTCATTTATTCTAAGACGCCCATTTTTTTAATTAATGCGATCGTATAAGTAAAACTTACTAACTTCTAAACACAAAAATCTCATTATTTACACGATCTATATTCAGATTATTGTTTTCATCATTGTTGTTATCACAACATTTCGACCGTCGTGTCCTTCGGACTTCTTCAGATGTATATCGAAATTCAAACAGAAACAAAGAAACTCGTTTAGAATTCACGTATGAGAATAAGGATAGAAATTCTAGCTATTTGGGTCTGATGAATTTCAAAATTTGCCATCGTCCTAGTGAGACGTATAAAAAAAGTGTTTGTTATCAACAGTTAAGCATTGTTGGTGGAAACATCATAGTCTGGGGACATATAAGCCTCAATGGCATAAGTGAACTGCATTTTATCAATGGAATCATGAATGAAAAAAGATTACTTCTATGTACTCAAAGGAAACATGTTGCTTACACTCAGATGCTTGTGAGAAGTAGAGTTGTGTTTCCGCGTGACGGGAAAAAGAAAACAACATCGGTAAAAAAACATTTTGAAAAATATCCAAATTTAAATATGTTATATTGGTTTAGCATGTCACAAAGATTGGAATCTTAGTGAATACATGTGAGATGTATTTGTAATGAAAGTCGTACAACTCTTATAAAATATAATAGATTCGGATTCGAAAAAATTCTAGTGATTATGCAAATTTCATTAAGTCAAAACTGACAAGACTATAATCAGCCAATGATTTGAAAGTAACTTTTTTTTATAGGCGTGTACTCATTTTTGGACGCTAAAATATATTTAGGGAACTGAATTTCTTTGCTGTTGAGTTTGATAATGAATAATAGCTGATAATATAATTCCCGTTCCAGAAAAAAAGAACAAAAGATGTCTAAATGTAAGAAAAGTATCTATCTATCTATCTATCTATCTGTCTGTCTGTCTGTCTATCTATCTATCTATCTATCTATCTATCTATCTATCTATCTATCTATCTATCTCGCTCTCTCTCTCGCTATCTCTCGCTCTATAGATATATCAACAAGTTTTAATTTTGCTTGTATGTTTTCATTTGTTTTATTGCTTTTCAACGATAACAAGATGGACGTATGCATTTTGTTTGAACTTTTATTTTTTTTAAATCAATCAGGTTATATTTATTGGGAAAAGCGCATGGTCATTTTCAACATTATTTTAGCCGATTAGTTTCGATTTTATTCTTAATGTCAAGGTCGACAAAATGTCTTCGTAATTTTTTTTTGACAAAATTTATAGATGCGTATTATGGGGATCGGGACATACGCATTAGTGTTCATAGGTACGGTATATAACATATTTATTTTCGTCTACCAGTCTAAATATTCGAGTAATATTCTTAAAGAAATATTTGCACACCGTAGCAGGATTCGAACCTGCGTACTCCTGGACAGGTGAAACCGTCGTTAGATCCGGTGTCTTTAGGTTCTCACGGATAAAACTTAAAGCACAATCTCTTTCTTTCTTTCTTTCTTTCTTTCTTTCTTTCTTTCTTTCTTTCTTTCTTTCTTTCTTTCTTTCTTTCTTTCTCTCTCTCTCTCTCTATATATATATATATATATATATATATATATATAGAGAGAGAGAGAGAGAGAAAGAGAGAGTGAGAGAGAGTTATGGATAGATAGATATGAAAAGACTGGGACACATAGAAAGACATGAACAGAATGAGATAAATATGTCCAGATTGTGACATAGATAGATAGATAGATAGATAGATAGATAGATAGATAGATAGATAGAAAGATGAGAAAAGAAAGAGATACATATGATCTGAAGCAGAAAGATTAGAACGGCTGAGGAACAGATAAATTTAACAGACTGGAATCCAGATATAAAGTGTGACAGGAGCAGACTGGCGCTTAGTTAGTGAATTAGTTAGTAAGACAAACGGACAGACAGACAGACAGACAGACAGATAGATAGATAGATAGATAGATAGATAGATAGATAGATAGATAGATAAAGAAGCTGAGATTAACAGATATATTACAGAGAGTAAGATAGAGATGAACAGACTTTATATGTGATAGATAGATAGATAGATAGATAGATAGATAGATAGATAGATAATGAACAGACTGAGATATCGGGGTATTAGCGTCAGTCGGTAAATGTGTCGAGAATACCGCAAAGTAAAGCGAGGGACAAACGTAAACGGTACAGAGATTGGGTGCGGTGGGGTGCAGTCGGGTGGCTTAGGTATTTGAAATGCTTTTGAGTCTTCAGAATGACAGGCACGCCTGTTGGCGATGGCTCTATTTTAACATCAAAATGATTTACGACCACGAGAACCAAAACAAAATAATGGTAAAAACATGCATGCAGAAAACAGAATCATCTTTAAGAAATCCACGTAAATTAGCCAGTGTAATGTCGAGCTGTCGGCTATGATTTCATATACAGTAAAATGATCCATGTTAAACGTCAACCCTTGATAATAGGGTCATTTTTTTCCCTAAAATGAACAGCACAAGAGCTAATGGGAACCTTGACTTTACAGTCGTGTTTTTGCGACTAGTTTGAAAATTTTATTTCCTCTCGTATCATCGCTTTTGACATTTCATTAATAAAGTCTAGTTTAATTGGCTTTTCTCAGACTCGTGCTCTTCGAAGAAGAAACAATTCTATTTAATTTTCAGATGTCTGGAAATCTTAAAAAAATATTGGACGTTTCTTAAGAATCATTCCAAAAATTTAGATTTACATTTACTTTGAAGAGAGACCAGAAAAATAGGGAACGTGTACTTTCCAAGCAATTTTCCAACATTGGATCTATCGATTCATTTTTTTCTTTCAAATTAAGTCTTTATCATTAATAATGAAAAATGAGAAAGAGTAATTTTAATGAAAGCAGTAACTTTAGTATATTAGAATTTCATGGGGGCATATCAACATATCTGTACATATTTTATGTGGTAGTAATCCAAATTCTTTTTGGACTCTAAGTTCAAAAAGAACTTGAATTACAACGGCAAACAAAAGACAATGGTTAAACATAAGAAAACATATGAAAAAAATTAATTCCTTTAAATAATATGTGAAAATAACGATTCTTCGCCTGCTAAAAATCAGAACACCTGAAACCCGTGTAGCAAAATATGGAAAATAAAGTATAATATATAAAAAATACATATTATAGCCAAAAAAGTTTGAGTCTTCTTTTCTTTAATATATATATATATATATATATATATATATATATATATATATATATATATATATATATAATTGTGTATTTGAGTAGCACCCTCTTTTATACAAGTTTCATTAAAGACGACTGACAAGATAGTGTGATTAATTTTTTTATTCAATTTTTATAGTGTTCATATAAATGATTTATTTTCTAGACAAAAACCTGTCCGAGCAATTTAGGATATTCTATTCGCCATTATCAAGGACGCTTTGTTTTTTTTTTTAAATTTTTAACTGAACATGTACATTATTATATGGTTAGCTATTTTAAACTTTTTATAGTAGATAATTTAATTTTAATTTTCTTGTTCTGGTTGACTGGTGTTGTGTATTTCATATACTCAACCACAACAACTCTCCTGAAAGACCCAAATTACATCCTTTCAGAAACTACGTTCCTGATCAAACCATATTCATGAATAATTATATTGGACTTACCGCTACATGTCTGTCAAGAAAACTCATGTTACACTTCTCTGATCATAGCTCAATTAGGACTCATCTGAACACACACGGAAGCCTACTAAACTCTTTCCGCAACACACTTGTAGAAAATACAAGTGTAATAGTAAAAAAGTAAGAAAAAAAAAAGGCTAAAAATAATGGAAGTATTAATAATAAAAAAAGGCAACACTCAATAACATCAACTATGAACACAATGTCGTGACTGTGTTTGTAAATAAAAAGAAAGAAACATTCTCATCACTACAGAAACATATATACAAAATCTGCACATTCAGTTAAAAATAAAAGATACAGAAGATTCTTGATAATGACTTATAGAATAGCCAAAAGCGCTCGTATATACAGAACATTAGGACAGTTTTTACACACTTTATATCCAGAAAAGAAAAACTTAAACGAACACAGGAAAAATTGAATAAAAGCTTAATTCTAGTATCTTATTAGTCGTCTTTATTATTATTATTAATAATAATAATAATAATAATAATATATATATATATATATATATATATATATATATATATATATTTTTCTCGACTCTCACGTCGAAATCAACGTATGATGGTGAAGCAGATCAGTTTCTTAGGAACCAACACAGCCCGACACCAGCACATGAGATTTTGAATGGCCAAATAAAGAGACCTGGTGCACTATGTGTCACAACGAACCTTTGCAGGTTTTGGATTCAGAATTGTCCTTCTAGACCAGTTGCCATCCAATGCTATAGAACCCAGTGTGTCCTGCTTTTTACTAGTAGGTGGAGGGAGAAGAAGAGGATTCATAACTTTCGCAAGGGTATTAACACCTAAGTGAATGTAATGGATTCGACTGGTATATCTATCTATCTCTCTCTCTCTGTCTCTTTCTCTCTCTTCATATATATATATATATATATGAATGATGTATGTATATGTGTATATGTATATATATGTATATGTGTGTGTATGTATGTTTATGTGTATATTTGTGTGGATATGTGAATATATATGTATGTGTGTACATGGGTATATGTATGTGTGTATGTGGGTACACGCCTATGTGTATGTATATACGTGTATATGTTATTGTGTATGTGTGTATTCGCATGTGTTTTTGAACATAAATTTATAGGTCCTTGCTAGATTAGATAATCGTTATATTTATTTTTTATATGTTTATATTTGATTTGTAACCTGTAGTCGATATTAAATTTCTCAAATTTTCTCAATTACACTGCGGCCCTTTCAGTAAATGTCCTTCAATTTTAGTTTCCCCCGCCCCATCTCTCTCCCCCACCTCTTCTTTCCTTTCCTCTCCCTCCCTCTTATTCTGATCTTTAACATTAGATCGTCTATGGTGTGTGTATGCCACCATGAAATGTATCTTTATGTATTAGACATCCGACAACATTCATATTTCTCTTACTTAAACCCCTTCCACTCACCTCTCCTAAAATTCTCCCCGTTAAGGTTTAATCTCCCTCCTTATCTAGTCTGTTACCCCTCTCTTTAGCTCTAACATTCGTCCCACACTCTCATACTTACACTCTCTCTAAATTCTGTTTTAATTTCCGGAGTTGTTTTTTTTGGGAATATTAGTGTTTAAGCCTTTTTATTATATATATATATATATATATATATATATATATATATATATATATATATATAAGATGTAAAAAAGTAAACTATATATTTTCATAGTGTTCAATAGTAAAAATAGAGCATTGATAATATTATTTTTCGATATATGCAGAAGAGTTACTTAACTGTAATTGTCTCCGAAAAAAAAACGAATATTCATTACAATTGGAAATATTTAATACATGGTTTGATCCCTTGAAAAGTGGACACAGTACCACGAAATTGCGGAGTCGGCGACAATTATTGTTAAGTAATTCTTCTGTATGTGTGTATATATATATATATATATATATATATATATATATATATATATATATATATATATATCAAGTATGTGGTGCAGTTAAATTTACATTACCCCGAACGTTTTTTACTTTCGTTGTGCTGTTATTACCGGGAAGTAAAAAACAATCTATTTCCATACCTGATTATGTCTGTAGGAACAGATGAAAGCTTGTAAAAAAAAAAAAAAGACCTTATGCAACTGGAAGTTATAAACAGGGATCGTTACATTCATCTACAGGTCCGGGGTTAATGTAATTTATTAAATCTGTTTGCGAAGATGTATTCTCTCCATTTATATCATTAACTTCTATATCTGTTTTTTGTATGAATGATTCAAGTAATATATATATATATATATATATATATATATATATATATATATATATATATACTTATTAGAAAAAACGAAAACGGTTATTGAAACAAACGGACAACTTGCCCGTTAGACCTAAATACTCTTAACTCTTTGAGTCCTGCGTTCCTGAACAATTTTAACCCTTCTGCATGAGCTTCTGAGTGAAAACTCGCCAATAATTGGTATGTAATGTTTCACAGTAGATACAAAAATAGTTTTATCCACCGTTCAACCGGTGGCTGGGTATTAAGTCATTTTTCTCTACCACCGGTAAAGCGGTGGTCAGGGCTGAAAGCGTTAAACAAGATAAAATCTGGAACAAGGATTGCAATAAGAATAAAGGAAAGCGAAACACATCCCTTTTTCAGTAAAGTGCATAAAGCCTAGATTGCTTAGACAGAACAGAAAACGATTGACAACGTTAATTCTCCTCTAGTCATAACCTGAGCTTCAAGCTCACGCGATTTTTAAAAGACTTGAACGTTCAAGTCATCTGATGATTTCTTGATCGTGAAACTGTTGTTACGACTAGGGCTATTGTTTTATATATATATATATATATATATATATATATATATATATATGATATATATATATATATATATATATATATATATATATATATATATATATATATATCAGTCAGTTATGTGCCATACGTGATACACACTTATCATGTAACTTGCGAGGCAGATTTTTTCCGCATTCTTTCTGCAGCAGACCATCCAAGGCTATAGAACACGGTCTGTCCTTCTATTTACCTATAGCTGGAAGGAGGATTCATACCTTTTCCAAGGTTATTATCATGTAAGTGGATGTAATGGATTCGACTGAAATTCGAACTCAGCTCTCCAATTCTTCATTCCGAGCCGTTATCGATTACTCCACCATATATAGTCACTTTAAACGCCATTGTAGTGGATACTCGTGTTTCAAACGCTCCATTTATTCATTTTATAACAGGATATTTATTTATTATCGTCTACAGACTTTAATTTTCAAGAAATCTTATTAAAGAGATCGCATCTGCATTAATAAAAGATTGATTCTAATACACACACACACACACACACACACACACACACACACACACACACACACACACACACACACACATAAACCCGAACTAAATAGATCGTAACCCCACACACAAAAACACACAACATGCACACAGGGTGACCAAATACAATGATCAAATCGCTCACATACATGGATGCACACTCATATACGGGAGACACGAGGAGATATATATATATGTATGTACACATACATACATACATACATTTATGTATGTATATGCGGATGTTGACAACTTAAGAAGTATGTGTGTGTGTGTGTGTGTGTGTACTGGTTCCATGTAGCTTGGGAAATATGTGTGTATATATGTGTGTGTGTGTGTACTGATTACTTGTGGTGGGATAGTGTGTATGTACGTATGTGTGTGTATGCGTGTATAGGTACAAATAAGTTTACGAATTCCTCGTAGTAAGACAGTATATGTATGGAGGGGAAATATACGCACGCATATATACACGCATGCTGACAGGAACACACCAAAATGGAAGCATATATATATATATATATATATTGTGTATCAATATACTTTTTCAGACTTTGGGGGCGGGTTCCTAACAGGAAAACAAGGACAAAATTACATATAAACATATGTCCAAAAATACTTCGTTTTTGAGTTAAGTTTAAGGAATATTTACAGAAGATGGCGCTGTGTTGCCATATAGGCAGCGTCTATTTTAAACTTTAAACTTAATAACTCAAAAACGAGTGATTTGCGGATATAAGTTTACATAGACTTTTGTCCTTGTTTTGGTGTGAGGACAGACCAGCCACAAATATACACGAATGACAAATGTAACCCAGTCTAACTGGCAACACATCAACTGTAAATTTTTTTTTTAAAACTTAAGAACGAATGATTTGTGGACATATATTCATATGGACATTTGTCCTTGTTTTGTTGTGAGGAACCCGCCCCCAAAGTGTGCAAAAGTATTTTTGATACAACAGATATATATATATGTGTGTGTGTGTGTGTGTGTGTCTGTGTGTGTGTCTGTGTGTGTCTGTGTGTGTGTGTCTGTTGTATCAAAAATACTTTTGCAAACTTTGAGGGCGGGTTCCTCACAACAAGACAAGGACAAATATATACGAAGTACCCCGAAAAAACATACGAGGATTTCACTGTATTCTACAAATTATATTAAGCATACACTTTTCAAATATTAAGACTTGCAGAGTGACATATTAAAAAACCATAAAACATTTGAATTGTGGTTTCTGTTTACGTATTTGTGTCCATATATGAATTGAATATGCGTGCATAAAAGCTGTGTGCCTGTATAAATTTTGGTTAAGTGTTATTTAGTATTAAATATGATATTCTCTTTGATTCACTCTCCCTGTGTCTCGCGCGCCAGCTCTCTATCTATTTATCTATTAAGCATAGCATACAAAAATAACGAGATCATTTACATATTTAAAAAGCAAAACAGCCCATAATTTTCTTTTTTCTTTTTCTACAACTCTTTAAGTTTAAACGAAATTTCAGACCACATTTCATCTGTTGGGTTATCCAATATAGAGAGGTTATAAATTAATCAATATACACTATTTACATTATTCAGACTATTGTCCTCATCTTTGTCCGCATGTTTATCACAACGTTTCGCCTGTTGTACGCTCCGACCTTCTTCAGGTGGCTGGGATATCGAAATGAACCCTTTATTTCGCTCACTGGGGTAGACGGTTCTAGTTTCACGTGCCATGTCTAATGGATGTCAGTTATCTCCTGTTAATTCTCTTCTCAAATTTCTCCACCCCCTTAACTAGGTATTGAAATCACACTCTTTGGGTCCTGTCACTGTATCTAACTAGCGCCTTTATCCACTGTGCCATGTGTCCTTGAGGACCTGAAAAAGGCCGGAGCGTACAACGGCCGAAACGTTGGGATAAAAATGGCGACAAAGATGAGGACAATAGTCCGAATAATGTAAATAGTGTACATCACCTCATCACAGAAATATAGACACTTAATCAATATTCGTTCAGTATTGGTAAATATTTACGAGAATTGGAGCATCTTTCTCTTATCAAACATTATCATCATAAATAAAAGTGTTTCATTTCAACCACTGATGAGCCAAAACGTGGAATCTGTTTATGATAAGAATGCTGAAAGTTTTCAATTTTACTTTAACTGTATCGGTTTTTGAGATTAGATTTCACTAATCTGAACTGGATTAAAGTAAAAAGTCCGGTGTTCATGTGATCAAGGCGAATCACGTTCTTCCTTGCCAATATAGATTTGATTAAAATAAAATACATGTTCTGATGCAACTGTTTTCTCAGCGAAACCTGTCAAAATAAGAATTTTTTAAATTCTCTTATATATTTACCGTTCCGTTGAATGTTCGGCAAAGTTAAATCAATTTGAATATTGCACCAAAATGAAGCCTTATCTCGGTCGAATTGAATGAAATATTTCAATCCTGATGCCTTATTTATAATTCAAGGAAAGGTATTTGTTGATCGTAAGGAAAAGGAAGAATTTAAGAATTAAATAACAGATAACAGTTTCCAACAGTTTTTATTACCGTATAAGTAAACATAAATGACTAATAAAAAAGCATTGATAAAACTACAGTGATGAAATTTAAGACACATAATATCAATATGAGAATCACATGGACAGTAGTTAGAACAATGCTAAATAGTGACGTCATACAATTCGTCTAATGTTTCTAACGGAATATTTTAAAAAAACTGTCATAATAGAATAATATTATGTAAATAATGTCGTTTTTTGACGTTCAACTTAACGTCAAAAACGACATTATTTTTGCACCAACCTAATAACTTACTGATCAGATTTGAAATTTTAATTGATGGAAAACGGCATAAAATTTAGAAAAATGCATCTAATATGGGAATCTACTGGTTGATTTTAACGAAACATGTTTTATTCTGTCACTGCTGTCATCCGGGGGTTTTAGATTCTGACATATATGGCGTCATTGTGTGCTGCTTTTATTCTATTTACAAGCATAAAATGTCAGAATAATTATAGCATATACACATAACAGAACAGAAAAATAATCAACAGCAGTTTTTAAAATTCTATGTTTTGTTTTCATTAGTTGTGTGAATATCACATGCATATCGCATGGCGTCGCTGTTTATGATTCATTGTTTAATATTATCTTAGTTTGAATGTCTATTAAAAACTGGAATAATAGGACGAATGAGGGAATTTGAAATATGTAATATTGCTATATCATCTGCAAATGTATGGACGTTGCATTTTTTAAATACATGTTTTACTAATATATATATATATATATATATATATATATATATATATATATATATAATTTAATTCATCAAATCAAGGGGAATCTTCAATAGAATTATAAAGCACTGGACGCCCGTTTATATTTGTTAAATATAGCATCAATCAGCTTGGTGACTAATGTTACATTTATATTATATCACATACATACACACACACACAGACACACACACACACACACACACACATATATATAGAGAGAGAGAGAGAGAGAGAGAGACAGATAGATAGATAGATAGATAGATAGATAGATAGATAGATAGATAGATCCACCCTCCAACCTCTTTCCCACAGGCTAGATGTGGCAAGTCACTCGCTGTTCTATCGCTACTTCCACGGAAAGTGCGCAGACGAACTACATTCCTTGGTCCCGCCAAGGCAAGGACACGCCATGCCACTTACTTAGAAACACATTTCTCCTTATTTCACAGCTTCTTCTCACGAACCATTGCTCTATGGAACTGACACTCAAGAGGACGTTTCATGATCACTAATATATATATATATATATATATATATATATATATATATATGGTGTCCCCTAATGATGAGACACATTTTAAATGCAAGTAACTTGGATTGTAAAATGACAAATATAAAAAAGTACCAAATGTATTTATTACATAATTGATATACAAGAGCTCATCATATTATGTAAGGTTGCATCCCTTAGATGGTCACCACAACGAAGAGAACAGACACGACCTAGCTCTTTCATTTCAAACATAGTGCGGCTTAGCATATCAATTGGAATGGCTGTGATCTCTCTACCAATCCTTTGTTTTAGTTCCACAGCTGTGTGGAAAACGCCAACATTGCTCGGGCAGCTGAAACCATTTTTCGCGTTGAATTATACGAGGAAAACTTAAAAAAAGAAAATTTATTCTCGAGAAACAAAGTGACATTCACGTTACACGACAGGAGAATGGAAGAAAAACGAAACCCGGTTTTGCTTCTTTTCAATGATACATAAATATTTGAAGCTTAAAGATTTGCTTAAATTATTTGAACAACTTGATGAATGCGTTCACATTTGGAAAGATCCTTTCTTCCTATTATTACTGCTATATGTCACTGTTTTCGGACTGGAATAAACTCCAACCATTAAATTAAGTAGCGGCAAGTCTGAATAAAGATTTATTTTCCGACGAGACCTGAAATAATATATCCAGAAGATCGTCTTTCATGGACGACGCCTTAATATTCTAGTCTATTGTTTGGCTGATTCCCTTGTCCACAAGATGTCTGCAAAAGCTGAGAGACGTTTTAACAAGGCCTTGTTCAACTACTGGTTATGCCAAATTGTACGCCCTCTCCCGGAAAATGTAATTAAAGTCCACTCAAAATAGTTGTATAAACCACAGGTTGACGATTAGCGTTGAACTAACAAAAATGTGCCTAAGTAGGTGTCTGAAACAGGGATTACTTACAATATTATTCGGACTATTGTCCTCATCTTTGTCACCATATTTATTACTACGTTTCGGCCGTTGTACACTCCGGCCTTCTTCAGGTGGTTGGAATGTCGAACTGAACCCTTTATTTCGCTCACTGAGGTAGAGTCTTCTAGTTCCACGTGCCATGTTTAATGGATGTCAGTTATCAGTTATCGCCTGTTAATTCCCCTATGCAAGTTCTGCCTTAACCAGATATTGAACTCACACTCTTTGGATACTGTCACTGGATCTAACTATCGCCTTTATACACTGTGCCATGTGTCCTTGATGGTTCAGTTCGACATTCCAACCACCTGAAGAAGGCCGGAGCGTACAACGGCCGAAACGTTGTAATAAATATGGCGACAAAGATGAGGACAATAGTCCGAATAATTTAGATATTGTACATAATACCTCATCTCAGAAATATAGACAGATATTGAGGGATTAGTTAGTCACTCTTGTAGAAGAAGATAGTGGAAAATGAAGAGCCAGGCTTTACATTAATAGTAGGTATTATATCGCTAACTAGTTTACACATTACCTAAAATTGTAATTGCAGTGTATTTATAAAACCTCAAATGCATTTTCTTGTCTGATTTTTAAATGAAACCAAAATTAAAATTCAATAAAGACAGCATTCGATCTTCTGCTCTGTCACTTTATCATAAATACTAAACAATCATAGTAAATAAAAATGATATTCAATATTCATATATTTTAATATATATTAATTTAATGGTCGACTCAGATTAGCTTTAAGTTTCAGCCAATCAATATTCACCATTTCGGGCGGTTTGTTTCAATAGAAAGAATGTCAGAAGGCCATTGGAGAAACAACGGAGAAGGCGACAATTGAATACCCATGAGGTTCACAGAAACGCTGGGCAAATAAAACAATTGAATATAATTATATATCCGTTAGTAAAATACAGTGAAATAAATAAAAAATATCTGAATAGCTAGTTGCAATTTAAGACTTTCCTTGAGACAGTATTTCTCGATTAAAAGTGGAGTTTACAGCCTTACAAAAGGGTTTGTCACAGAAATTCAGGATTGACCATTTATCACTGAGTGGACTCTTTGTACGTAAAAACACACACAGATTTTATATATATATATATATATATATATATATATATATATATATATATATATATATATATCAAACAGATACATTATATATAGGGAAAAAAATGAGTTTCATGCATCAATATTCACGTCAATATTCCAAATATACACTTCATATAAAACACACATATTATATAAAAACAAAACACACACTTACATACATGCACACACACACACACACACACACACACACACACACACACAGACACACACACACACACACACACACACATATATATATATATATATATATATATATATATATATATGTTGTCTGCCGGCCTGTGTAATACATGCATATATATATATATATATATATATATATATATATATATATATATATATATATATGTATGTGTGTGTGTGTATGTGTGTATGTATATATATATATATGTATATATATATATATATATATATATATATATATATATATATATATATATATATATATATGTATATATGTGTGTGTGTGTGTGTATGTTTAGGTCTGTATGTATGTATATATATATATATATATGTAGGTGTATATATATATGTATGTGTATGTATGAGTGTATGTGTGTGTATATGTATAGTTAGATGGATAGATAGAAAATACGTTGTATATTTGTTTAGATCAGTGTGTGTATGTAAATGTATGGAGCTGTGTCAGTTTTTATGTATATATGTTTATGTGCACGTATGTGTATGTCCGTATGTATATGTATGTAGATATATACATACGCAGGAGGAATGTGTATGGATATATATATATATATATATATATATATATATATATATATATATATATATATATATATATATATGTATGTGTGTGTGTGTGTGTGTGTGTGTCTGTCGTACACGTGTATATGAATGTAAGTACGTGTAAATATAAATATGTTGTGTATATACGTATGTATTTTTCGTCATAGAAATAGTAGGTCCTTACTACATTTAATATTCGTTATTTTTTATATGTCTATTTTAAATTTGTAACCTGTAGGTGATATTACTTTTGTCAAATTTTCTTGATTGTACAGCATTTCTTTTATAAATGCTCTTCGGTTTTAGTTGCCCCCCACATCTTCCCCCCTTTTTTCTTTCCTTTTTCTTTTCTTTTTTTTCTCTTTCTCTCTCATCTTCTGATTTTTAAGTTTAGATTATATCGTCCTTTATTCAGCACAAACGTATACACCCATTACCGTTGTCGGTTTTTAATTAATTTAGGTCGGCGATTCAGTAATGAATTATGCATCGGAAAATAATTCATATTTATCAGTATCTCACTCATGTAAACTCTCATTTAGCTCTTCTATTTAAAAGTTCTCTCTGTTAAATTTTAAATCTCCACCTTCACTTTTAGGCCGTTCTGTTCTTCTCTCTGTTAGTCCTCTCTAGAGTTTTCATTTACCTCTCGCTTTCGTCCCCAACTCTCATACATACACTCTCACTAAATTTTAGTTTTTATTCCCGGAGTTATTTTTCCGATTTCTTTTTGAATTTGTAGGTCTGATAAATTGGATCGTAATTACGTTTCCAATGTAATAAATTATAACCATGGAATATTAGTGTTTAAGCCTTTTTATTATATTCTTACTCGTCCTGGACATTGAGTTCTACCTGGATTCTATCCTCTTGGAAATTATATATATATATATATATATATATATATATATATATATATATGTATATTTATGTATGTATATATATTTATATATTTTAGATAGATATATGTATATGTGTATATTAACCATTAATATTATCTATCTATCTATCTATCTATCTATCTATCTATCTATCTATCTATCTATGCATTATACGTATATGTATTATGGATAATCATGTATGTGTTATGAATATGATTACACACACTAGCACCCACACGCATGCACACGCACCCACACACACACACACAAACACACACGCGCGCACACACATACACACACGCACACACACACATATATATATGTATTTATGTATCTACTAAAAATAACGTTTCACAATAAAAATGTGAGGGATTAAGAAATGAAATTCATTAATCCTTTAGAAAATTGCTTTGTTTACTTTTCGGATAGGAAACTGAGAATATATGTGTTTCGGGAAAATCGGAACGAGGAAGTGTGCCTTAAACCAAAATAAAACCTTGCTTTATAGTGATGCACTTTGTAGACGAGCAGTATAAACACGCCTGATCTTTCTGCAGGTTCGAATCCTGAGGGAGGACCCATTTTCTTTATTAAGTTTTCTCAAGTAAGCAGACCGGTAGACGATTAAGAATTTAAAAATTTAAAATAAAACGGAGCGTCTACACAAATATCCACTAAAATAACGTTTGAAGTAATATATAAGTACATCTGTATGAACACACTTGTGTTATATATATATATATATATATATATATATATATATATATATATATATATATATATATATATATATATGCAGTTAAAGGGTGATATATATTTCAAAGAATATATAAAATTCGTAAATGAGTGATATCGAATCGAACACGGTGTCATTTTACTTTTCAGACAAGGAAGATAAATTTTTGGCTCTACGGCAAGAGCAAGAGCGTTTTTGTTTTTTCTTCTCTCTCTCTTTATGTATATATATATATATATATATATATATATATATATATATATATATATATGTGTGTGTGTGTGTGTGTGTGTGTGTGTGTGTGTGTGTGTGTATCTATGTTCTTTTTATTTATTTATTTTTTTTTAACTGAAAACACTTGGCAGAGTAGGAGAGAGGTGAAACGTGCAAAAATATTTCCCGGGAGTTCTGCATTCATAGTGTCAAAAAAAAAAAATAAAATAAAAATAAATAAAATAAAAATAAATAAAATAAAAAAACGCATATAAATAAAGTTGTGTGCATTTATGAATATAACGCTTATTAAAAAACTACCCAGAGATTACGAGAAATTGGCGTTTCCTTTCCTGGCGCATATTGATGGACACTGTTTCCCTTCGCCTACAAAAAAAAAAAAAAGATGTAGGGGTGCTCATTTAGTGGGAAGAAAAAAAAATATACAAATATAAGTAAATAAAGATAGAAATACAATAAATGAGCGTGAATAGGAAAAGAATAAAAATTTATAATATTGTTCACCTGTCATTTGTTTTCAAAGTTATTATCTCCGCCATCTTGGCAGAGTTAAAACATTTCAAATGGTTGCAAATTCTTATTTAGGTTTTGCTTTTAGATCGTGAATGAATTGCGGACAGGCTTCGATGATAGTAAGGTGTTAGAGTAGAGATGTCATAGCACGATGTTTATCGGAATGGAGAAGATTGTAAGAAGAGGTTATGCGGCCGCGGTAAAGACATTTCGAACAAATGAATTTCAAAAAGTTTCTAAATGTGGATGCATGGTCGTAGAGATGAGTGCCAATTTGTTGCGATGAACAATAATAAAATGGTGAGGTGTTAGGTATGAAAAAGCAAGAAAAAATAAGAAAAAGTGGAAGACTTTGATGGAATGAAAAATAGTAGGTCAAAAGAAGAAAGGAAGATTGAAAGAAAAAAATTGAAATAAAGATCGAAAGTAAAATGAAAGGAAAACAGAAGATCGCAAAAGAAAAGCCAAGAATGATAAATAAAAAAAATTGAAAATGAAGGAAGAGAAGAAAAAAAGAAAGAAAATAAAAATTAAGTAAGCAAAATGAAAAAGTAAACAAAAGGGAAAGAGAAAGGAAGAAAAATACGAAGTGAAAAAGAAAAAATTTAAGAAAAGATGGAAAAAAATGAATATTTTAAAAATGGAAGGAAAACGAATAAAAAAGAGAAACGAAAGCAGCAAAACAAAATGAAAAATCTACTTTGTAAAAGATGTAAATAAAAATGAAAAAAAGTAATATAAAAAAACGAATAGGCAAAAAAAAAAAAAGAAATAAAATGGCAGAAAGACAAGTTACAACATAGAACGTAAAAAAGAAAGAAAAAATAGAAAGAAAGCAAGTTTTTAAAAATAGAAAGCAAAATGAAGACAGAATGAATGAAAGACAGAAAAAAATGAATGAATGAAAGAAAGAATGAATGAATTAAAAAATAAAAAATAAATAACGAAAGTAATAAAAAACAGTTTATTTTTGACTGACATGGTGTTATGGAGTGATTTCACAGTGGAGACTCGTATTTGTATTAAGTCGGTCCTAAGATAGGTTCAACGTACAAAACGTTATGAACTTGATATAATAGGTATTACGCAGAGTAATCTAGTTGTGGTCGCTGATACTTTAGTATTCAACTAACTGTCGTCCGACATCGACTGACTGACTGACTGACTGACTGACTGACTGACTCCCTCGTTACTCTTACTACTCCTACTTATTATAGGTGGGAGAGTCTATTAACTATAGAATAGGTGTGTTCCACTATAACACATGGTCAAAGTTTAAAACATGTTTATGGTCAACCGTTATATATTCTACATATCTGCATCATATACACCCCTTGCTCTGTCTTTAAAAAACCTTAAACAACCTCAGTAAACCACTACATTGAATGGTTCTTGGTTCTAGTATTGAGCGAGCAAATTATTTTTTTTAAATATGCTCACAGCGTGTTCATGCTCCAGGTAATTATTATATAGATCAGTTATTAGAGTGCAAATGAGTCGGCAACACGGGATTCCTTCTTGCCATTTGTAACCAATATTCTTTTCTCTCACAGTACTAAATATTCATCTTGATCTTTTAAGCACCATGCTAACGGCATATCAAAGAATGAGATGCTGGATGTTTCTTAAAATGAATTTCTTGCATCCTCATCTTGAATTTATTTTTCCAACAAATCTGCAGCTCAAAGCAATGCGCCATACGAGAGGTCCCACTAAGTGATATCTAAGATTAATTCAAGTTATCAAAGCGAGTTCAGTTTGAAACTGTTGGGTGACTACTGCAGGTTCTTACAATCAGAGACCATCTCAACACAAGAGCAAGTGTCTCAAACATTTTTGAAGAGATCTAAAATTGTTGATTAAAACATCATCCAATTATTAACTGAATTTTCCTTGAGAATAAACTTTAGTTTTTTTTTTTAGCTTTTCCTTCCGCTTGTGCTGTTAGGCGTCGCGAGGAGACACAGTCGTCTGTCAGCGGCAAGGCGAGTGAGGGTGTATACTCATTTGGGCTGGTTGGTTGATAGGCATCCGAACCATTTGATCATCTGTCATTAGATGTGTTTTATGATTGATATTGCTCCTACCATATATGTTATTGCCTCATTCCTGACCTTGTCTCGCCTGGATTTGTTCACTGCTTTTCTCAGGCATTTCATCACTCATGTGATCAGCTTCCTGTCAGGGGTTTTTGTTAGGGGCCATGTCTGGCACTGGCGTTGATGAGATTTGCCTTAGTGCTCATGGAAATGCTAGGTTTTACTAATACACTATTTTTCTTAAACATACCACATTTTATATACTAAATTTTATACTATTTACATTATTCGGACTATTGTCCTCATCTTTGTCGCCATATTTATTACAACGTTCCGGCCGTTGTACGCTCCGGCCTTCTTCAGTTGGTTGGAATGTCCTCAAGGACACATGGCACAGTGGATAAAGGCGATAGTTAGATCCAGTGACAGGACCCAAAAGCGTGAGTTCAATACCTGGTTAAGGCGGTGGAGAACTTGGAGAGCTGAATTAACAGGAGAAAACTAATAACTGACATCCATTATACATTGCACGTAAACTAGAACAGTCTACCCCAATGGGCGAAATAAAGGGTTCAGTTCGAAATTCCAACCACCTGAAGAAGGCCGTAGCGTACAACGGCCGAAACGTTGTAATAAATATGGCGGCAAAGATGAGGAAAATAGTCCGAATAATGTAAATAGTGTACATAATACCTCATCTCAGAAATATAGACAGATACTAAATTTTATATACTAAATTTTATATATTAAATTTTGTTCAATACAAGTTTTAAGAGTCAGTCAAAATAGAGGATTATGCTAATGTTGATTGTGGTGCGGGTGGTGAATGGAGGAGAATCTGCTGGGAAATGATTATGGGAATAAAGAGGGAAGATGACAGTTGATTCACGAGGTCACTAGTCAAGTATTCAAAGAAGTAAACACACAGGAGTATGTCCTACAAATTCTCAATGCTTAGTGGGGGGAAAAACTACCTGAGTGGATGTTTTAAAATTTGGAACATAGAGGAAATATGGATGAGTCGACTCTTTGGAAGTAGAAGGGCGTTTTCCACTTACAAAAGTTGGAGCTGGTAGGTGTAAAGAATAGAGCTCATCCATATGAGTTAACACATATTGTCCTAGCGTCAGTTCAAAATGACTTCTATTTTTTTTTCTCCATAGAGCTAAACTGTAATTATAAGCTGTAATTTTGAAAAGTGAAAATCTCACAGATATGGGACGGAAAGTTGCAAGTTTTCATCTGAATTCAAGAAAATATGGACTTTAAGCAAAACAGTCACAATATATGGACAAAAAAGTGCCAGTCTAAACTGACGCCAGGTTGATTTAGTTTTGCTAAACATCCAAGTGCATCTGCCTTAGAACGATGGCAAACAGACTAGCCACATATACCATTGTTCAGTGTAGTTAATTTGATCCATAATAACTTATTCACTTTCGGGACCTTGTGCCAAACTAATTTTAATAAATTTTCATTTGAAATATTGACTGAAAATTGTTAAAATTCCAAGATGAAACGTTTGCTGCATATGAAACTGATTGCAACCAGTGTAAGAGAGTCATCGAAATTGCAAATGGTAGCTATACGCAAGCAGTTCTATTCAAAGTCCGTTCTCCAAAATCAAAAACAAGATCCTCAAGAGAAGCAAATCGTCAGTACCTTCCATTATTAATGGCTCTGAGTTTTTCTCATTCTTGCTTCCCTTTTGTTAAATGGCATATCAACCTTCATGGGTTATTATTGCCAAAATTGAAATAATTTGTAGGCAATTTTTATTTTATTTTTTGGAAGTTAACAATGGTTTTAGTGATACAAGTCTTACTAATTGATTCATACCTTTCCAAATGGTATTTGCGCGTAAGTGAATATAATTGAATTGGAACACGGCTCTCATTAATAATTCCGAGTCATTATCCATTACACCACCCGCACATCCAAGCTTACATCATCTGGTATTCCCATATATATATATATATATATATATATATATATATATATATATGTTGTAACCTATGGAATGTTGCTGAATAGAATAATCACACGGAGGTTGGTAATGAACGATAATCCAAACAATACATATAAGATTCGCAAGCGACGCGTAGAAGTAGTTAACTGCTAAAAGTGAGCCAAGCGAATTCCACGAATCTCCAACTGTGGAATATCTACCAACCGCCACACACGCTCAGATGTGGCACAAAGCCGAATATAATGTGGGGTATCCAAGGCCGTAGGTTCGGTCAAAAATTCCATGTAGACCTCGTATAAACGGGGGTCTACCACCTGTTTCCCGAGACGAGACTCTGCCCTTGGACATAACCTCGCACGGGGATCCTCTCTGCCCGGAGGCAGAGAGTTTGACCAGCACAGTTGGAGACGAATTAATATAGTAGTAATACTGTATGTTGTTCTGCAGTTGGAGACGAATCTCCAATGCAGACCAACATACAGTATTTACTACTGTATTTATGTGAATGGGAACATACCTATTATCATCCGTAAGTATGCTACAGTATATATATATATATATATATATATATATATATATATATATATATATATGAATGGTATAAATATAGTTTCAATGTATATTATATTTATGGGTAAAGGTGATAACAGTCATAAAGCTTATGTAAATATAGGAGTGGATACTGTTGTCAACACCAAGTGACGAGGGACTTTTTTAACATTCGATAGCTTTTTTTTCAGGATCGGAGAAAAGGTATAAAACAAATTTCTACACTTCATTAGTATGTAATTTTTTTATATGAAATAAAACATTTATTTAAATTCTTCACATTTTTCCTTAGCATTTCTCTCTTTTATTTCTCTTTAATGTTTGGGTAAATATCTGTACATATAGAAGTTACTGCTCATAAATATTTGGTAAACTCAACAGTGTGTAAGAATTTACTGTGTTTATTTTAGTTTTTGATATGAAAAACAATTTTTATTTTTTAGCTGAATACAGGCAGAATCATTTATGCTTACTGCTCTAAATTTTTATACGACAACTAAAACGAATATTTTAAAATTATTCATATGTGAAACTGACACAATCAGGTCAGTCCCCTAATTGGTTCAAATTATTCTATGTTTAGTTTATCTAAATTAACCGAAATGTCTCACTCTGTATCTAGTACAGAATGAAATAAAATAAAATAAAATAAAAATGCTTGCTATTAATATTGGCAAATAATATACGTAAGATTATATATTTTAACTTATATGGAACTTAATAAAATGTCTGCTAATAAAATGTTTAGTATTAGTCTAGAGTGATAATTATCATTAAAATAGAAGCAATAACGTTCAATATTTATCCATAGTCAACTCGGAGAGACTCGATGACGGATTGAAAATTTACTAAATTCTGCAGACTTTCGATAAGTATTGAACGGTATCAATTCTAATTTAATAACAATATATATATCTAATATATAATGCCCAAAGGTTTTGCATACTTTATCATGAAACCTATGGGTCTGTCTCTATGAGTGTGTGCAAATATTACGTAAAAACTGGATACCAAATTTAATGTGTATTTACTATTTATATAGTCCAGAATTTTTGTGATGTCAACGAACACCTCTAGCCACTTTTGTGATGTCAACGATTAGTCGTTGTCACTTTCGTAGTAGAGACTTTGTAATCGCAGATACAACTATAGTCACGTCGTTGAACACTGCTGCTGTCAGACGCCTTCGAATAGCAATCGTGCTAACAGTACTTGCTCAATATTATTCGCTCGAATATTAATCCTTATAGTGATCCGAATTGAGAAATAGTATAGAGAATAGTGGTTCGTATAGTAATAGAGGATTGAATAGAAATGGCGATCTGAATATTAATAGAGGATAGAATAGAAAAGCGATCGTTTAGATGTCACGCTACTTTCTACTGATGCATTTTTTTCTATGGACACGTGATCTACTTAATTCAATAATGGGATCGCCTATGTTTGCTCACTGGAGATCTATGTTCAAACTCAAGTGCCGACAGCGACACTTTATTCAAATATAACAAAGATATATACAATAATTATGCAAACTCAGTGTTTATTTTTTATCTAAATGAGTAAATTACTTTGCATTTTTGACTTTAAAAATTACATTTTGGGAAATAACTTCCAAATGACGAAAAATCAATGTCTGTATTAATTCTTTGTCATGCCGAATATTTGTCCGCTCATGATCGTAGATAAATAAACATTCCAACTAAGAATCAAGGGGATGTTGAAAATGTCTAATCCTGACCCACTTCCTGAAATAGGTATTCTGATGATTGGTTCTACAGAAAGATGCTGAGGATACCATGGAGCGAACATGTGAGCAACAACGAGGTTTAAGAGAATATGGATGCAAAATGGAAACTTATATTTAACATCAGGAAGAGGCAGTTGAAATTTCTGGGGAAAATAACGTGGAAGGAAGACTTAGAGAACGTGATACTCATAGGAGAAATTGAGGGAAAGAAGGATAGAGGTGAACAGCGCGTAACGTATTTGATGAGCTTGAGGAAATTAATGGTAGAATAGGACTTGGGAGAAATAACAAAAATACAAAACTTAAGAGCTACAAAAACAGGAAGATGTGAAGAGCCATGATCACCTACACCTTGAAGGGACACAAAACATAAAAAGAAAGATATTTGGTTAATTTAAACTGATTTTTGAAAGTGATTCAGGCTGAGAACTTTTCAGTTTCTATTGTATGTTTAAATAAATGTATGTATTAAAAGTTAGTTTTATTTATTAAGATTGTTTTCATTTATAGCATGGGAAGAAGGAAGTCGATGGAGTTTTGTTCAATGCAAAGTTTCGCTTGGTTTTGGCGCAAGGTCACTAATATGGATTACCCAATGAGGTTTTAATGCATTGCTACTGATCTACATGCAAAACTTGCTAAAAAGTACCTGTCACAAAGAAACCAGAAAAGAAGGATAGTTTATGTTCATTTAAATTTTATTTAATATTCAGGAAATAACAAAAAGATAAATAAAAAATAAAGAAATAAAAAATACAGAATAAAAAATAGCAATAATCTATAAAAGGATCATGCAAATATAAAAATCTGTTGTTTTATAAATTATCAAACACTTTATAAATTTATAAATTATTGTTTATTTATTTTGGTCATTAAAAATATTTTGAGGAAGAGAATCCGGTGGAATATTGATGTTCTATTGAAACTAAACAAACCAAAATTCTTAATAAGGTGTGGCCATTTTCTTTGTCCTATTTTTAATAAAGAATTCTTATGCGTAGACAAATGATACTTCTGGAAAAAAAAAAAAGGCCAGCCCTACTCATTACATTACTTATTCTATTTGCTCCAGATGTTTCGCAAAGAAAAGCAACCAAAGTTCCAAGAGTTGCTATCCAATAATTGTTTGGAAGATTCCACTTTTTAGAGACTGGAACAGATATGCCTCGTATCGTCTTTATTTGACAGTTTTATTGATATTTAAAAAAAATACATCCATAATATTCGAAATAGTACTCTTACACACACACATACACGCAAACACACACGCGCACACATAAACAGACACGCACACAAACACACACACACGCGCACACAGAGACACGCACAGAAACGCGCACACACACAAACGCACACACTCTCAAACACACACGCGCACACATAAACAGACACGCACACAAACACACACAAGCACACACAGAGACACGCACAGAAACGCACAGAAACGCACACACACACACACACACACACACACACACACACGCACACACACTCTCAAACACCCGCGCACACACACGCGCGCACTCATAAACAGACACGCACAGAAACACACACAAGCACACACAGAGACACGCACAGAAACGCACACAAACACACACACACACAAACACACACACACACAAACACACACACACACAAACACACACACAAACACACACACACGCGCGCACACACACACACACGCACACATAAACAGACACGCACACAAACACACACTAGTACACACAGAGACACACACAGAAACGCACCCACACACACACAAACACACACACATGCATACACACACACACACACATATATATATACAGGATGCGACAAAAGTAACATACTTTTTATTAACTTTTATTGGACAAAAATATATTAAAGTAGTAAAAAAAATATTGTTTATAATTATTTTCATATCAAAACACCATGATTTGTTATGGTTACAAACTATTTAACATGTTCAAATTCTCCCCTTCATGTTCAAAACGCTGAACACTATCAGCAACACTTCTACAAACCAATTGACATATTTCTACATTAATTTCAGAAAATTAACCAGAAATTTCTTGTTTTAATTCAGGAATTGCTTTCGGTTTGAGCCTGTAAACAAGATCGTTCAGTCCCCACTCCACAAGAAAAAGGCTGCTGGCGTTAGGGATAGCATTGTGAATGCCATTCAATTGCTCCACGTTGTCCTACCCATCTCAGCTAGAAAACAAAGGGCGTTAGTTTTACCGCACTGTACACACACACGCACGAGCGCACACACACATTTTTATATATACATATATATATATATATATATATATATATATATATATATATATATATAAAAAAGTAAGATTGTGTTTGTATGAATGCATGTTTGTTTGTACAACAACCGAGTACATGTCTTTTTATAAGGAAAAATTGGTGGAGAATAGTAAGCACCAAACTTCAATAAAATCCACACACTATTTTTGTCCGAGAGGGGTTTAAAAAATTAATTAAAAAAAAAATGATAAAAAATAACAAATTAAGATAAGATAAAACTTAATAAAACCAAATAAAACAGAAATAAATAGAAAAAAATAAACCAGAATAAATAAAAAAAAAAAATCTAAAATCGAACGACCAGTTACCCAAAATCAACTCTGGACTGTAAAATACAAAACATAATAAAAAAATAAGACATTATTGTATTAGAAAAGCTTTAATTGCCTTATGAATAATATATGTTAAGGATAATATTGTCTGAAGCAAAAAAAAAAAAAAAAATTCCGATGAAATATAAATGTTTGCAAGAATACTTCTCATTTTTTTACAATTTAATTACAATAATTTATAAAGTTATTAAATCTTTTAAAATTCAGTAAATAATGTAAATATTATTAAGTAAAACTATTTTTCATAAATTTGAAAGCTTATTACAATCTACAAACGACCTGTATTTAAAAAGAATTTTACATTGTTTCTGGATGTGTATAAACCTGCTTTTTTTATATGTGCGGATTTTCATACATGACATTATCATTTTCATTGTCACATGTTTTAAGAGATGTTTAAAATTTCCTAACTGAGATAATATAAAAATTAATAATAAATAAAATATAAAATTTCATAAGAGATATACGTAAAAATTATAGGTACCTCGCTTATTTATGAAATATTGTTATATTAATTTTTATATTATAGTTATTAATGTTTAAATTTATTTTATTATTATATAGTATTTTGAATTTTCTTATTTTTTCAACATCTTTAAAAGTAAGGCTATACAGTTAAAGAACCTAATGATTAATAAAATATTAGATTACTTAAAATATTTGTTAATTTGTAAAAAATACTGGGTACTTAAATAAGTTCAATTTAAATTCGTAAAAGTTTATGTCACGTCTGTTCATCCATCCGATGACTTCTCCTGACCTCAGCTGTCAATACCACCAATCAGCACTTGACAAACGAGTTACCATAGTTAAGAAATGCTTTTCTTATTGTCTACTACGGTTTTTCTGCTAAAAACGTAAGTAGTTTGTGTCGCATTAGATTAAGTAAACTTTAAATTTTCTAATTTTACTCAAATAACCTTTGAAAAATGTATATTTTATTTTTACAAGATTTTTAAAAACGGAGAATTTAAATTTTGTTTACAAATGTCTCAAAATGGCAGACATAATAGATTTTATTGAAAAAAAAAAAACAGTTTATTCCAATCAATATAAATTCGGCTTTAAATACAGCGAATTATTTTGATTACTGAGTATAGTAAATGTATTCCTTTACCTTTGAATTGAAGCTAAAAAGAAAGAATTTTTCATTTTTTAAATTAATTTTAAATTATAGGTATGCCATTTTCGGCAAATTAGTGGAGATCTCTATGAGTGAAATATACCCTTGAACAAAAAATCTTAACAAATGCCATTTATTCATGAAAATGGATAACGAGTAAGTTTTGCTATGTCTATTAACAAAGCACAAGGCCAGACTCTATCTGGTTATTCACATGTTCTACTTATAATAGTATCAGCATTTCTCGGTAGAATTACATCTCTGTCACTTGAAGAGATTTTCTAGAAGTTTCTGTCGTACAGGATAATAGATATTGCATAATAGTTTGGCATTATTATCTTTCTTTCTAACGAATTTTTCCTATCTTCCGATACTTTGGTTAGTTTCTGGAAAGCATCTTTCAGTAATCCAAAGCAACTTTATATATTTAAATATATAATAGTATTTCACCCCAAGCAAGGCGGGAGCATCACTAGCACGCAAGGTGTTACAGAGAGTGTGAACGAGAATAAATAAGCGTGATAGAGGAAAGGATGAAAAGAAGGGCGGGGAATCAGATCAAGGCATCTGAAGATGTCGATTGACATTGCAAATTTTATATATAACCAAATAGAATAATAGTATCGATAATAATGATGAGATTTTGTTTTTTTACTTATGACTCTCAAACAAAGTGTGTCGTTACTTTTTCTTCTAATATTAATATAACATTCTAATGGGAAAAATACTTGAAGTTTTGTGATTGTCACAAACAAAAGAAAGTCGTGAGAAAACATGTAAAATAAGTTTGATTAACTTTAAACAAAAAAAATCTAAAGTCAATAGATAAACGATATCTAGTTTTCTTTCGGTTAAAGGTAGATATATAATTACCTTGATTAACGTCTTTAACATCAGGTCAATAATACTCTATTTGATAGAATACAAGAATTCTTTTTCCTCTCAGTTTAGCTCCAAATCTTTCTCTCGTGTCTTTATATAACCGGCTGAAGTAACCAGGCCGCCCATGCTTAGCCAAACGCCAAAGCTTACCAGTAATTATACAGAACTTAAATTCAAAATACTGCAACACTTGATGGAATATAAGGTGCATTTTCCCTTGAGTTTAGTTCCAAAGGGTATCCCGTGTCATTTTCTACCATGTTGAGGTATCTTGACGTTCATTATTACCCAGATGCCATAGACAATCAGTACATGTACCAAGCTTAACTCCTTAATACCGTAATATTTTATGGAATGTAAGGCATATTTCTTCTCAATTTAACTCCAAAGTATATCTCTCGTGTTCTTCCCTACCATGTTGAGTTAACCGGGCGTCCATGCTTAACCAGATGCCTTAGACGGGCAGTTCTTGTTTCTTGTTTAACTCCATAATACTGTAATATTAAATGTAAATACTGTGGTCTTATATTCCATCAAATAAGGTAAAAAACGAATATTGAAAGAGATCAGATTTTCCAGACATTTAAAGAATGATTCTTTATGTAAGATTTACAATTCAAGGGATGTGAGCTTGCTGTCAGTTTTAATCAGTTCACGATGCAATATGGATGCTTAATTGTAACATAATATCTAGCCACACGGAAGGATTTAATCATATGAAAACAAGGTCCAATAAAGCGAAGTGTGAAGAAAAACAACACTAAGAAGGACACTTGAAGAAGCAGGAAAAGATATAAACAACGGAAAAACAATGAAAGACAAATAAAGTCGTAATGAAAGAAACGAGAAACGAAAAAGAGAGAACAAATTTAGAGAGATTAGAGATTTAGAGAAAGATGATACAGCCGATTGGCGATCACTGCAGTCGACGCGGCGTCTGTTCGAAATAAGAATTCAGTTTCCCGCCTTATCCGTGCACAAACATAGTTGCCATTGCAGTTGGTCAATATGGCGAGCGAAGACAGGAACGAAGGGGATGGAAAGTGTCATTCAGGCAATATTGACAAAGAATGACATGAAATTTGCGTATAAGATGGTTTCTTTTTTGAGCAAATTGATAATAATTGCCCTATTAGGCGATTGGACAATGGCAGCAAGGCTGAACCGTGAAGACTGGTTTCGTGCTGGGATGGCGCATGGTGTGTGTGTGTGGGGGGGATGGCAAAATCGACATGAACGATGGCGCGTCTGCCATTGCCAGATGATCCAGGGCCGTTTAGAAAATCAACCTATCACGTTTGTTGACTTGGTCTCATTCTGTGTTGTGTTTGTTTTGTATAATAAGAGAAAATTGATCGTTGCCAGATATTCTCTGGTCTGCGGTTAAGGCTTTTGGTCAACATTACCTGTTCACCGTCCAACAGAATAAAAAAAAAAAAAATAAAAGAAAAAGAAATTTAGAAGAAAAGATAAAAGAAATTGAATGAAAAATTATATAAAAAATAACGTAAAACAAAAATAGAGATTTATTGTTCGTGGTCGGTAATGGTGTATGCCAATCGGTTCCTATATTGCCCCAGACATCAGGCAATGAGAGTAGAGCAAATAAGTCTGTTAATTGAGAATGTGGCTTGTCAGTCGCAAATGTAAACCTTCAGAGCTTTCATTTATATCGCTTAATAATATCCTTTGATTTCTCCTGAAGAAGTTCTTTCGCAGTGTCATAATCGAAACCTATTTCTTTTTTGTCAGCGGTTTTCTCTAAGCAAACTAAAGTGCACGCACAGTATATATATATATATATATATATATATATATATATATATAGAGAGAGAGAGAGAGAGAGAGAGAGAGAGAAGAGAGAAAGAGAGAGAGAGGTCACACTTTCTGATTATAAGCAAACAATGCCAGTGTTTGCCTTAAGGTACGTTTCGTGAGTAGATATGATCGTCCGGGAAAGATCATCGAAGATTTGTTGTTTATAATAAATAACTTGGACTTTGCTAACATAAGTTGGACTTTGCTTTCTCTGTAGCTGAGTGCTATAGCAGATCAATTGACGGTACCTCATAGGAAGCAGGTTACTGTCGGAAAACTCATATTTCCTACGAAATTTCAGGCCGTTAAATGTAATTAACACAGATTATTTAAAAAACAAAAAAAAGCAAATAAAAAAAAACAAAAACAAAAAAAACAGGGCATATACTCAAATAAATTGTATCTATTAAAAATCACGAATAAACAGAAAATATATTAAATAATTGTCGGGATATATATATATATATATATATATATATATATATATATATATATATATATATATATACATATACAGACACATCCTATAAAGAATTAAATTTAAAAGTTAAAAATTTCAGGACTTATGTTTGTTCATAATGTATTAAGATATTCCCCTCTCCTTCCTACACATATATAATTTACTCTATTAAACATATTTTTTTTTTATTCCGACGAAGTCCTAAATGCCGAAAGGCGTCACGCCATTTTTTCGCCACTGTAATAGATTTGGTTAACATTGTTCTGATATCTAAATATTATATATCATATTCTCCTCTCTGTTTCTCTTTCTTGCTCTCTCTCTCTCTCTCCCTCTCTCTCTCTCTCTCTATATATATATATATATATATATGTGTGTGTGTGTGTGTGTGTGTGTATTACGCAACTGAAAAACAAAATGTAATAAGTCTCAGTCACAATTCCTCCAGATGAATTTTTATCAAGCGGGCGAAACGCGCTTGTCAAAATTTTTACATTTTGTCATTCATTTCCCTAACATTGACCTGATATGTAGAAATTTCTCTCTCTCTCTCTCTCTCTCTCTATATATATATATATATATATATATATATATATATATATATATAATAAATGACTTATCTGAAAAGCTGGAAAAAAGAAACTCAATTAATTTAGTGGTTTCTTAGATATTAAACATTTTTTCAGAATGGACAATTATCCCATGCTGTTTCAGGAATTTGGACAATTTAGCTAGTACACCCGGTGTATATATATATATATATATATATATATATATATATATATATATATATATATATATATATCAGGTCATCCCATAAATTCTGTCCGAATTTTAACTTTTTGTTAAAAATGAACGAAATTTAAAGAGTATTTTATAATGTCTAATGGAGCTGAACATTATTTTTATGTTTAGATGCATTTAAACTGATCAAATTTTATTTTAGAGAACAATAAAATTAAATTTTGTTTGATTAAAACCCTGCTAACATGGAAGTACCCAAGAATCATTTGAGGCACATAATGCTTTATGAGTTCAAGAAAGGAAACTCAACAGCCAAAGCGGCTAGAAACATTCACTCAGTTTATGGAGAGGAATGTGTGAATGAAAGAACTTGCAGAAGATGGTTTGCAAAATTCAGAGGTGGAGATTTCACCCTTGAAGATGAAGATCGAACCGGACGTCCAGTTGAGTTTGATGAAAACCTTCTTGAAGCAGCCCTTGAAGTAAATCCTGCTTTATCAGTTGAAGAATTGGCAGTGGTTCTCAGTTCAAACCATACAACTGTTCATCGTCATCTTCAACAACTTGGAAAAGTTCCTAAACTTGGAAAATGGGTGCCTCATGAATTGTCTGAAAACAACCTCAAATCCCGAGTTGACATCTGCTCTTCTCTCCATTCTCGCCAACTTGTTTCGCCTTTTTAGGATAAACTTGTGACTGGCGACGAAAAATGGATCTTTTATCGAAATGTTAAGCGTCGTAGAAAGTGGCTTGGTAAAGGAGAAGGACCCCAGCCACAGCCGAGAATGGAACTTCATGGGCAAAAGGTTCTTCATTCAATCTGGTGGGATCGCCAAGGAATAATCCACTTTGAATTCTTATCACCTAATGCAACAATCAATGCTCAAATATACTGTCAGCAATTAGAGCGTTTGAACCAAGCTTTGAGGAAAAAAAGACCTGCTCTAGAGAATCGAAAAGTGGTGATGTTTCATCAGGGCAATGCGCGACCCCACACAGCAAGAATCACGTCACAAAAGATCTAAGAACTTGGTTGGGAGAAAATTCCTCATCCACCTTATTCTCCCGATCTTGCTCCTTCAGACTACCATTTGTTTCGGAGCTTACAGAATCAATTGGAAGAAACAGCTTTTGTAACACAGGAAGAGGTTAAAAGTGACTTTTGTGAGTTCTTCGAATCAAAGCCAAAATAATTTTACAGTAATGGAATTAGCAAGCTTGTTAATAGATGGAAGGAAGTTATAGATAATCAGGGAAAATCCATTGTTGATTGAATCTGTAATTAAATGTAACATATGGTCACTTCTTTTCTTTATTCAAAATTCGGACAGAACTTACGGGATGACCTGATATATATATATATATATATATATAGTGTATTGGGGCAGAAGAACATTATTTAAGCATATAACCAAACTTATTAACCTTTATTTAAACAAAAAATCAATGTAGTGTAGGAATTTACATGCCCGTTCAGAGATTGTATCTCTGATACTAATAATAATCCCACTACATATATTGGTTTTACAACAACCACGCTCTCCCGTAAACTTACTTGTCACCTTTCTCATCTTATTTCTATTAAACATTTCTTAGAAAAACATATTAGACAGATATTAGTTGATAACACAATAATACTCACACATACACACAGTAAAAAGAACCTTCAGATATTGGAGGCTATCTACATTAAAACAAAGCAAGCCACACCCAACACAATTACATTTCAAACTAGTCACAATACATTACACTGCGTCTAGATATATGGTTCTGTTGTTAATATTTCGGCCTCTCGCGTGGTATGACGTCATAGAACCGCATCTTGAACTTACGAACTGCGTCTGCAATTCCGCGACCGTTGCCATCGCATAGCAATCTTCTATGTCAACAACAAAACATTATCTTTTATGGTGAATATCTTTGTTAAAATTTCCGTGTAACCACTCGGAGGATGGCTCATGTGAGCCGAAATATTAGGACCAACTAAATAAAAAATATCCAAATGTTGGACAATTTTTGGCTTTATTTTCTCCAGAAATTAAAGCAAACGTACGAACATTAGAACGGCACACGATCACACATAACAGACATTCATTGTCTGTTATATTTAACAATATATGTTTAAATGTGTGTGTGTGTGTGCGTGTGTATGTGCATACGTTTTTATACTCTATTTCATATTCAATGTGTAACAAAAGGCTTAGAAAATATTTCAGAGTAGAAATGCGGCACCACTTGAAAAATCCATCGAATAAAAAACATATTGTTCTACCCACTAACAATATCACAACTGCATCTGAAAAGAATTTATCTAAATTCAACATAAAATTTGTCACAATTATATCGAAAACAATAAAAGTCTTAATCAATGGAAAACAAAAGAACAAATCAAAACTTTAAGGAGGAAATAACTCTATAAAATGCATATATATATATATATATATATATATATATATATATATATATATATATAGTGTGTGTGTACACATATATATACACACATATATAAGAAAGAACACGGAAAACGCATTGGTTGTTCACTGTAATGAGACTGACCAAATTTTTGCCATAAAAAATGT
>CAHIKZ030004573.1:902500-970000 GCA_903632075.3 Acanthosepion pharaonis | reverse complement strand
GGGCTTACAGTACCAGGTGTTCCCAAGCGGTCCCCCATCTAAGTACTGACCTGGCTCTACGATGCTTAACTTCGGTGATCGAACGAGAACCGGTGTTTCAGCGTGATTTGACCGTAAGCAATCATGGAATCATAGGACAATCTTCAAAATGTAAGAGTAGAGAGACTCTCCTAGAGAATTTGTTTGTGTATTTGGTACGATTCTATTGTTGTCTATATCTCTTAGATGAGGTATTATGATTACTTACACTATTTACATTATTTGGACTGTCATCCACAGCTTCGTTGCCATATTCACAATGTTGTGAGTTCAAAGAGCTGTGAGTTCAATACCAGGCCACAGCAGTGGTGAATCAAACTTGGAGAGTTGAGTCAAAGGAAAATAACTGAGACATCCGAAAGAGACATGGTACGTAGAACTGGAACAATCTACACCGGTGGACGAAATAAAGAGATCGGTTCGAAATTTTAATCATCTGAAGAAGGCCAGGGCGTACAACGACCGAAACGTTGTGAATATGGCAGTAAAAATGAGGATAACAATCCGAATAATGTAAATAATCCAAGTGATTCTATTGTTATTAAATGTGAATTGCCTGATCTTAGGCACTGACAGTGCAATATTATAGTGAGAACATGGCTTGTTTCAATGACACATTAACAGGAATGAAATTTCTCTTGATATGAAAATTGACAATTGATTATAATCTGCAAACATGACGCAAGAAATAATCATAGAACTGAAAGGATAGTTTACTAAAATTTCGGTATTTTCCAGTAGAATTTTGTCTTCAGACAGTTGTTTGTTTCGTGTCTTTCAACATTCCTTTCTCTGATCAGAGATTCCGAAGATTTCAAGATATTCGAAAAGGAATTAATTGACTCAAAAACTGAATTGTTTTTTTTCCGCCGAAGTTAGCGTAAAACCTGCGAACGGTAGGGAAATGATTTGTTGACTGAATAATGATGCCACGAATTTATAGGAATCAGATATTTTATCAAAAAGAAATAAAATCGCTAAAAAGTTTTTCATCACCCCCATCCCCATTAAGAAAATAGGTTAAATCCGCATTTCATGTTAAATGAAGGCAAAAATGAATGCAATTTCTGCCCGTATTTTTTAAATTAAGGAATTGACAAAAATTAAAACAAAGATGAAGAATGAATTCGTTTGCGTAATTAGCACGAAATTCATTTGTGTCTTTCGGGGAAAGGAGTAAATTCCCACTTCGGTTGTGAATGGCATAAAATCAATTGTAATAAGATTGCCGACAAGAATAAGCATCTTTGAACAGCCAACAATTCTTGTAAAAAAAAAAAAAAAAACAAAAATAAAACAAAAAACGAACCATTTCTAAATAAGAAAGCGTAAAGTGGGAAAATGAACACGTCTATTTAAATTTGTTGTTCATTAAAAATTACTTCAACCAAATTAGAATAAATTAGGACTTTCTTTTTTTCTTTCTATTTCGTTAGTTCTTTTATTTTTCATTTGGTATCAGTTTTCCATTGTTGCTTGTTCTTATTTGCTCCATCTAGTGCCAGGGGGAGATAAATCATGCGATTATTTTCACATCTACTTCGTACATTTTGTCAGACGAGAGTTATGAACGAGAAAGGATTTGATTTTGCAGCGTAGAACTTTTATAGAGAAGAAATTCAATTCGTTCTAATGATGTGTAATTTATGTAGTTGAAGCATTTTAATAATTACAAAGAAAATTTTATCGACTATGTTAGAAATAAAAACCTGTTTTCTATAATTTACACGTGTCGAAATCGACGTCTCTTAAAATAAACACTAAATTAGATCTGGAACGCAGCGTAAAGTGCAAGAAACTGGTTGTAATGTTAGAACTGTAAACAACTATATATATTATTTTTATAATACAGTATGTCATTTTCGGTTATGTTAATGAAGTAAGCATAGAAAGTCCCTTTTCGTCACAAGACAAATTATGGCTGGAAGGGTAAGGGGTATTAATCCAAAAGCTACATAATATGCCCAGCTACACACATACAGTTGCATAGACACAAATTTATAAGTAATTCAGTCAGTCAGTTATGTGCCATTGTGTGATACACGCTTAGGCGATCATGTGCCTTTCGATACATGACTGATCAATGGGACTCAGAACAGGAGGCAATCATAAAAGTGAATTTCATTTGCCTGTAAAACTGGCATTAAATCAAATGTTTACTTCGTTAAACGGTTGACTTTCAGTTATGTGCCACATTTTAGGCGATCATGTATCTTTCGATATATGACTGACGAGGCAGATTTTTTTCCCGCAGGAAGTTGCCATTTCTTTCTGCGGTAGACCAGTTGCCATCGAACCCATTATTGGCTATAGAGCCCCGTCTGTTCTGCTATATATTCATAGCTGGGGAAGAGAATTCATATCTTTCCCAAAGTGAGAAGAGGATTCATATCTTTCCTAAAGTTATTTGCACGTAAGTGAATGTAATGGATTCGACTGGAATTCGAAATCAGCTCACTGATTCCTCAATCCGAACCGCAATAGTTTACAGAAAACAGCTTTAGTTACTGATAAAAAAAATAACTAAATTCATTCATTTTAAAGGAACGTATTTTATGTTTATATTTCACGTTCTTTTCTGGGAGTCAGTGTGTGTGCGTAACGTAGTGGTTAACGGAGCAGAAAGTCGCTTCGACATTCCAAGTTCAAATTCGGCCTGAATTCGTTGCGTTCAATTTCGCAGAAATACACTTGAAAAGACATGAGCCAGCTATGTATGAAACGGCATTGCAGACACAAATATCTCGTCTTGGTCGGCAACTAGTCAAGGTGAAGAATAGCTCTAGATTCGAAACCAAATGAACACAGATTTCTGTATATGGCTCTCCATACTTCTTAATCTTTTATTATTCCTCTTTGTCCTTGTTCTGTCATCCATTCACTCAAATATATTAAATAGATTATTTGCCTTCTGTAGGTCATGTTAATGAAGTACACATAGAAAGTCCCTTTTCATCACAAGACAAATTATGGCTGGAAGGGTAAGGTGTATTAATGCAAAGGCTATATAATATGCCCAATAACACAGATACATTTGCATAAGCACAAATATATAGGTAATCCAGTCAGTCAGTTATGTGCCATGCGTGATACACGCTTAGGCGATCATGTATCTTTCGATACATGACTGACAACGCAGATTTTTTTCCCACAGTAGGTTTTCATTTCTTTCTGCAGGAGATCAGTTGCCATACAAGTCTATATAACACGGTCTATCCTGTTATTTACCCATTGCTGGAGGGAGAAGAAGAGGATTTTTCAAAATCTCCAAGCCCCCTTTTCAAAAGCTTTGTCACTTTTGCAACTACGTCGTTGCATGCATGCTTCGCGTTTACGGCCATAAGACGTAGAAACACTGTTTCTCGTACGATTGCCGAGGTTAACCAACGTCGAGGTTGGTCAGTACATAGATGGGTGACCGCTGGGGGAAAACCAGGTGCGTGTGATGTAAGGGATTCGAAATTGAAAATTGGTGAGACGAATTGGGGTTCGTTATATATTAATTTACGCGCAAATACGCTTGGGAGAAGTATGAATACACGTTTTCTCCTTCCAGCTATGGCTTAACTAGTAAAACTTGTATCAGTAAAAAGAACTAGTTATCTAAAAAAAAAAAACTTACATTCTAAAAGTATTAGAAGACTTGAAATAACTTGTAAAAGGTTGATAAACCTAAAAAAACTCCAATCAGTTAATCAATCAATACTCGCAGACTCCTTCCATTATCTTCTTAGCATTCTTCTGTAAGACTGGAACTGGACATTGACGTCAGGAACCAGCAGCTACAATCTGTGTCATGCTTTAACAAAGATTACATTTAAGCATGAAATTGACTGTCTACGCTGGGTCTTGGACCTCAATTTCTACTACTTATATATATATATATATATATATATATATATATATATATATATATTATAATTTTTTTTTTTAAATATGTATTCATCGTGACACAGAAATTATCATGTTTCGAAACCATAACCTAAATCTTAAATTAAACTTAAAATTTAAAGTGCAGTTCCATTTTCAACCGATGCAGCGCTTGAAAATGGAACTGAACTTTAAATTTTTAACATATTTTTTAAATAATAATAATAATATTATAATATTAAGCTCTACTGTGTATCGAGCTGTTTTTAGAAATAAATGTAAAAGAACTCTGGATTATGTTATTTCTTTCTGTTATTTTCTTCTATTATATATATATAAAAGTGAACATAGAAGTCAACACTTAGAGGCGGCAGTCTGTTTCATGCTATATGCAATCGTCAGTGGCCTGTAGATAGATATATAGATAGATACATAGCAACTGGTCTGTGTATTTATGCATCAAATGTTCTTAAACAATACTGTTAAAGTACTAATACTATTATACAAATACTGGTAAAAACAACAGACATTTTATTTAGGTTAAGCTTAATGATCGACCAATGCAAATTGCGAATAATCCTTCTCAATGAAAGTAGAAATTCCGTCAGAAATTGTATGAAGATCATTTCGAAAGAAAAGTACCATGAATTTGGTTCAAGTTTTCGACTTTCTTAAGTAAGTCGGAACAATTGCTGAATTTCGTAGAACTAGTGAGTATTGTAATGTAAACAAAGTGTGTTGTTACCTGAACTCCTCGGGCAGACCTGTTTAGCATAATTGGTTTAATGAAAAATTTAGTCGTTCATAGTATTATGTAGCAAGAACTTTAGATCAAAGGATTGTAGATATTTAACTTAGTCTGGCAAAAAGCCAATAGTTCAGGGGGAAGGAGATATTTATTTAGCATAAAGCTAACTAATCCACGCTTTGTAGATATTTAGTTAGCTTCTCATCCGATTCTATGCATTGTAGCCGTTTACTGTTCTTAGTGGGACACAAAGACTTCTCGGTCTATGAATAGTATTTCCCAGTCGCTATTTTCAACTTGACACCCAGAAACCTTCCCACCCAATGTCTACAAAATAGGAAAAGGAATGTGGTAAAGTAAGTAAGTAATGATATCAATGGAATCAATAACAGACGGAACATAAAATACTGATGTGAAATTTAGGCAACGCCCGTCTTTGGCCGGCGCGATCTGCTTCCCGATGTGGACTTCCACCACACCCTTTCTTTCTTGCGGAGAGTCAGTCTCGTAAGAGTGCACGACGCCTTAATGTCGCTTAAGCTGCATTTCGGGTAACGAGGCTAATTTAGATCTCCTCAGTTACCCAGCAAAAAAAACAAACAAAAAAAACAAAAAAAACAAAAGTGCTGGAGAAATCATCACCGGATCAGGCTTAGGAACGACCACCAAGATCCTGACGTGTCCAGATGTTTTTCATATTTTTTAATCTTTCAGCACACACACACACACACACACACACACACACACACACACACACACACACACACACATGCAAACACACACAAACACACACATGCAAACACACACATACACACACACACGCATGCAAACACACACATGCAAACACACACATACACACGCACACGCATGCAAACACACACACGCATATACACACACATACACACGCACACACACAAACGCACACTCAAACACACACGCAAACACACACACATGCAAAAACACACACACACACGCAAACACACACACACATGCAAACACACACACATACACATACATATATATATATATATATATATATATATATATATATATATATATATAAATAAGGCAACAATAAAAAAAGGAGACATTATGTGTCAATTAATTTTAATGATTTTTTTTCCAATTTAGGAATTATCCTTCACAAAGATGGAAGAAATTGTGTCAAGTCTTGTCCGAAGTACATTTCGGAAGAAAAGTATAAATCGGTAAAAATAATTTCATTGTATTTGCTACAAAACCTAAAAACTAGCAACACAGTTATTTAAAATAATATATAAGAAACTTCCAACCACTATAAAAGACCAATGTTGTGTATGAATATACTTGCCCAATCGGAGAATGTTTCTGTCTAAATAATAAAAAAGCAAAACCTATTCCATAGAATTTGCTAACGGTATGCTTTCTTACGTACTATCGGACCATGTGGCTATAAGACAACACCTTGATAAGCAGTATAAGCATCATAGTAACATTAGTGATTTTCCAAGCGTAGCTCAGATGTGGCACAAGGCCTAAAGTATGGGGCACCCAGTTAAAATCGAACTCACTACTCAGTCGTAATTGTTCTAGCGATACAAGCATGCTAACCATTACACCATCCCGAGGTACCCAATCACAGAAACATTAGACAGATACTCATAAACAATACTAAAATATTTGCGAAATGAAATAGCGAAAACAGACTTATGTCCTTGAAATAATACTCATAAGCAACCATTAACAAATAAAAACAATTTTAACTTTACGGGTCCGCATCCTTAAAACACACACACATAACACTTCGCCCACGTCACAACAGTCTTTGCCCACGTCACAACAGTCTTTGCCCACGTCACAACAGTCACTAAATCTATGAAATTCGCCATTTCTCTTGACTTACTTAAGAAAGTCGTAAGCTTGAACCATACACCTAGTACTTTTCTTCTGATATGAACTTCATACAATTTCCGAGGGAATTTCATCCTTCATTGAGAAGGATTATTCGTAATTTGTAGGTCGATCATTAAATTTAATCAACACAAAATGTCTGTCGTCCGTATCAGTATTTGTATTTCTATAATTAACAGTATAGTTTAAGAACATTTTCTGCATAAATACACAGACCATTTGATACTTGTATATATATTTCCATATATATATATATATATATATAGCCTAATAATGAATGCAATTATTTTACACACCAAATATTCATTTTCAACATGATATCTTTCATTTTCCGTGCAATTGGTGATTACTATTCAAATAATGTCCTGCCTTTACTTCTCGACCGAAAATTTTTGGTCCTTTCAACAATTATTGCAAATACTCTCCCGTCGGTTTTGAGATATGAGGATCTGACAGTATAGTTGATTCAGTTATGAAATTTTGTGCGATAATCTTGTTTGTTTGTTTGTTTGTTTGTTTAAAACTTAACGACCCATCGATCAGCAAGAGATCATTTAAGGTCAAACAGTTGTTTTTTTTTTGTTTTTTCTTTAACTAAGGTTGAAATACTTTCAAGAAAACTTTCCCTTTCTTTTCCTTCTTTTCGGTGTTTTCAGAGGTGCGCCATAAAGTGGCATTTAAGACCCGCTAGTGATTTACAAATGAGCAAGAGTGAGGATTGTGAGAGGAGATCACTGTTAGATTGGCTGATCTTTTAGTTTTTGCTCTCGCTTCTTGAAGATGATTCAGACAAGCAGATTGACAAGCAGATTGAAAACTGCCGAGTCCACTAAAACATGTTGATCTCCATATATATATATATATATATATATATATATATATATATATATATATATATATATATATATATATATGAGTGTGAATTGAAGTCAACGCCCAGTGGAGTCAGTTCATTTCATGCTTAAACGTAATCTTCGTTTAAGCATGAAACTTACTGTCGCTACTGTTTTTACATATTTTTTATTTACATAATCTTCATCCCTTATAGGGAGCACTGTAACCCATAAATATTGCATGATTTAAAACTATATTTTTATCATCTTATATAAATACATACATGTATATCAAACCTGTATCCTATACGGAACCGGCATATAACCTGACGTGTTTATACCGATTTCGCCGCAGAGGCGCGTTCGGTTAGCAAGTCGATTTTACTCTTTTAAACTACAATTTTCCATGATTTTCTCACGTACATTCATATCCGTTCGATGCGTATCCAGGTATAAACAAATGACGTCGCACATTATTAAATGAACAAAGTCCGGCAATTATTTCAAATATTATTTACGTCGGAGGGCGCATATTTTCTATGACAATTTCTCGGACATTTAGGCCGGTAAATGTTGTTAATACTGTTTATTATAAACAGAGTATTTACTTAATTATTTTATCTATAAAAAGAATGTATAAACATAAAAATGTCTTAAAATAATTATCGAACTTTTTCCATTTCATAACGTGTGACGTCATTTGTTTACATTGGGATACGCATCGAGCAAATATGAACGTACGTGAGAAAATCATGGAAAATTGTAGTTTAAAAACAGTAAAATCGGCCTTACTAACCAAAACGCTCCTCTGTGGCGAAATCGGTAAAAGCATGATATCTCCAGTGAGAGTTAAGTTTTGTAAGCATTCCTTCCTACTTATATATCGTTCTTATTCTGGCTATACATGCACTTTTTGTTACCATTTTCTTTAAGTCTCTCCCTTTGGTTATTCACTCGGTCTGTGGAACTCTGAATATCCATATCCTTCTTGAGAACCACGTATCTATTGCCTCCAGTTTCTCTCTTCATCTGTGATGATATTGTCGAGCATTTATATCATATGTCAGGTATATATATATATATATATATATATATATATATATATATAATTGTAAAATTTGGCACTGACTTCAACACCAAGCGGCGTCATCCTGTTTCGAGCTTCATCGCAATCTTCAGGCCATGTGGGTTGTGTTTTGGCTCGACTATTTATACATGCTGGTTAATGGTGCATTATGACAAGCAAATTCTATTGTATAATCCTGGCTGTTATTGGGTTGGCAGTAACTGTTATGTTTCACATTATTCTTGAGGCTATTAAGTAGAAATAATTGTGGATCCCAAAGCTGTTATTCATTATGGTTTAATTTTAGGTTTTAAAAAAGCGTTTCAGTTTCCCTATACTTTATTTTTGGTTCTAAAAAAGCGTTCTGGTTTCTAAATATCTTTCTTTTTTGTTATAAAAAAAGCATTTCAGCTTCCCTATGGTTTCATTTTTGGTTCTAAAAAGCGTTTCATTGTCCCTATGATTTAGTTGTAGATTTTAAAAAGCGTTTCATTGACCCTATGATTTAGTTTTAGATTTAAAAAAAAAAAGAAGCTTTCCATTTTCTTTCTGCCTTTGTTTTTGGCTTTAAGAAAGTGTTTCAGTTGCCTTATTCTTTTGTGTTTTCATTCTAAAAATACGTTTCAATTTCTCTATGCTTTTGTTTTTGATTTAAGAAAAGCATTTCTGTTTCTCTATATTTTTGTTTTTAAAAAACGCAGGCAAACTAAATAAAATCCACTAGACTGTGTGTCCATATATGTCTCTAAAAAAAGTCAAAAAATTAAAATTTGAAAAGAAAAATCACTGTACCTTATCTTAGCTCTCACAATTATGTAGATTTTCTTTTGTTTGGCAGTTAAATTTAATTGTGGAAACTATTATATGTAAATAGTTTCCGAGTAAACTCCATCTTCATGTAATTAAAAAAAGTAATAAACTTGCCCAGACTAAACAGATATAAAATAATCCGTATCAAAATCACACGGCCAGTAATTTGATTATCAAATTTGATGATATTTTAACTAAATACAGCGTATAATGCGAATAGTTTGTTAAAGATGTAGATTCAATGGCTTTAAGGAAAGAATCTTAATTTAAAGAAAAGAATTTTCTAAAAGAAGAGCATACCATGATGAAAAAAGGCCTCACAATTGATAAACAAATTTTTATCATCAAAATCTTTATGATATTATTAAGAGGAAAGACCAAAGTATTTTTGAACATGCAATGATAACAGCAAAAATTGCAATATGAGCACTGGTAAAAAAAATTTGCTGAAGACATTAGGTTCATATTACCCAGAAATTCATGCACAGATGTCCTCAAGGACACATGGCACAGTGGATAAAAGTCTTAGATCCAGTGACAGGGCCCAAAGAGTGTGAGTTTAATACCTCGGCGGAGAACTTGGAGAGGCAATTAACAAGAGTTAACTGATAACTGACAATCATTAAACATGGCACGTGGAACTAGAACAGTCGACCCCAGTGAGCGAAATAAAGGGTTCAGTTCGACATTGCAACCACCTGAAGAATATCGGGGCGTACAACGGCCGAAACGTTGTAATAAATATGGCGACAAAGATGATGGCAATAGTCCGAATAATGTAAATAGTGTATTATTTTATTATTTTTTTTAATCTTTTCTAGCAAGTTCGAAATTTTGGTTAATCTTGTCTTTCTTTCATTAGCAGGTGATCCAAATATTACTATTATGGAATGTAGCGTCTTCTTATGGTAAAAACACATTGTTTTGGAAATCCTTGCAAAAATCAAATAATTGTAGGATTTTAATGAAATTTTCAGGACTTACTCAAAAATGAAATTATTTTTGAAATATTTTGTTTTAAAAAATCTTGGTAAAAATTTATGTTTTTACATCTGTTAGTTCTACTTAATTTTATGAAATTTCGAGAAATTCAAATTCCATCATATTCATATTTATCTTAGTTAAAAGCGGAACTCCTTGGAGAATTTAAATCAAGAGAAAATCTGCTCTGATTCGTAAGATAAAAACTGCAATAAAAGTATGACATCATTTAATCAGGAAAAAACTTTTAATTATTTTTATAGATCAGATATATTGAGGAAACTATTGTATTAGGAAAAATACATATTTCGATAAAATAATGAATTTTTATAAGAATTGTTTTCAGAAAAAAATATTAAGCTTTAAATCATTTAAAATTCTATATTAATTTCAATTTTTTATATAATATTATTATTAACAGAAAACTATATTTATTAATTATAAACGGAAAAAATACAAAATACAAATTATCAAGCAACAACATGCCGATTTTTGTAAGTACGACCGACCATACATGACATTATCAGAAAATAAAAGCGATTTCTATAGTAAATTTAAAGCTAAAATTTATAAAATTCAATAAAACATTACATTACGGAGAATGTTTTCCTAGATTTCTAAGATTACTGAGTACTTAAAAATTATATAAAAAAGGCATTCACATCTTTTTCTTCAATTATGTTTTGCAGATAAAGTCTCCATTGAACAACATTAGATCTCTTATCACGCTGTTAGCACGTCCACACTTGTAGTGTCGGGTTAAAACACAGCTATCGTTGGGTTAAAAACGCAATACTGTGATATTTTAAAGGAAAAGTAAGTAATATTTGTTTAAAATCAGATTAATTATGCCTTAAATCAGCTAATATTCCGCAAATTAAGTTTCAGAAAAGTATATTTTACTTGTGGAAGGTTTTTTAATAAAGAGAATTACATTGCGATGAAGACGACTAAAAAAAGGGAGATAATCAGCTATGTTATCAACAAAAACAAAAAATAAACTCCTTCCAGTCAATTTAAATTACTTTTTGAGATACAGCGAAGTATTTTACTTATTGGAAATATTACGTTTAATCTATTAGCTTGAAATTGAAATTAAAATAAAAGCTTCAAGAAAAATTTTTCATTTTTAAAAAATTATTTTAAATTTTAATTTTTTTGTGTATGTCCCTAATTTCGAGTTTCATTCTCTTTCTCAGTTAAAGACTTTTTCATTTTTATATCAGATGTAATTTTATTTCTTTTATTATCTATTTCTATGCATAAAATATCAGACTCAGTTTTTTTTGTGTCTCTGTAAAACGTACTTCGCCCCAAGGAATAAATATGGGCAATTTTGAAAACCTAGACATTTAATAAGCCATTTTAACTCATCAATGACCAGGTTCCCAAAAAAGGTATTAATGGATTACAAGAAGAAATATCTCATCAGTACCAGTTTATTTTTAAACTTTATTATACATTAATATATACATTATACCGTTTTTTTGGGGTTTTCTTTTCTAAATCTTTGATTAATACCAGATTTTATAAAATGCCTACAAATAATATAGGGTTTTTAAAAAACTTCAATTAATAGCAAAATTTAATAGACTCATAATTAATTCCAGATATAAACCTACAATTCAACCTGAATTTTTATAAGCCTTCAGTTAACAGCGGAGTTTTATAGACCAACAATTAATTCCAGGTATAAGCCTATATTAACAACTGAATTTTTAAGGATCTATAATTAATACTAGCATTTAAGAGGGCTATAATAAAAATCCTTAATTAATATAGGATGTTTTTCAAAGACAATAATTAATGCTGTTTTTTAAACCTATAAATGAATACAAGTTTTTCTTTTAATTTTCATAATTAATACTGAATTGCAGTGGTTATTAACGTGATATATTGGCGCAAATTACACTTGAATAAATGTTGTGTATTGTCTTTATAAGGAGTACGATGTGCCAACATATACTTAACATTTCAACGTGCATAAATAAATTAACTTCTTACACACAGGCGTACACAAAAAAAAAATATCTTTTATGTGGTGTGTCCCTTCAGGACTTGGGCGATTATGGCTCTCCACAACTTCCTATCTTTCCTAGCTCTTAGCAATGCTTGTCTTTTTACTATTCGACCTCCCAGTCCCTGTCCTATCATCCATTCACATTAGCTAACTCTAGAACACTAACCATCAATTAAAGTTACACCACTACTAACCGTGGGTATATCATACCTGATTTTGAAAATATCAAAAAAATATTAAATATAAATCTTTATTTGAAATATTTTACATGCAGGCACTTCAAACTTTGTACTTTGAGTTAACATTAATAGGAACTGAAAAACATATTATTTAGGTAAGAAAATCAGGTACTGAAAATTGTAATTAAAAATAGGAAAATTTGCGCTGGGTATTTTATACCTATGGTTAGTGTTCTAGGGTTAAGTAGGTTGCTCGCTGTTTCCGTCTATCCTCCTTGAAATCGATATGTTTTGTGAGTGTCAAATTTTCCAAGCCTTCTTTTCTCATTTCTTTTCAGAAATTTTAATTGTCACTTTCTATTATAAGTGTCTTTTTTTTCCATGTTTTTAAAACTCCTTTATTGCTTACACGTTGCATCCATGGTATTCTCAGCATCATTTTGTAGAAACACATCTCTGTTGCCTCAAGCTTCTCCTTCATCCAGCATTCATTGCCATCTAAGAGAATTTATATGGCCTAACAGATCATTACTCTTGTTGTTGTTCTTAATACTTTACTTAGCTTTTGGAAGGCACCTTTCGCTATTCCAATTTTCTCTTCTGATTTCACTGTCACATTATCCATCTTCTATTAAAACAATTCCTGGATATTTAAACTTGAATTCGTAGCTTCATTCTTGGGCTGTTCCTATTACTGAAAATCATATATTCTGACCAATAATAATATCAAAAACAAATAATTTTTACTCATATTATCATACATATGTTGGAGACACGTCTCGGGTTGAGGAATCGAAGAATCGATTTCCTATTCTATTCGAATTTATTATACTCATTTAAGTACTAATACCCTTGTGAAATGTATGACCGCATCTCTTCTGCTTTCAGCCGTAAGAAAATAGCAAGACAGATTGGTTCCTATAGACTTTGGTTGCAACCGGTCTAATAGAAGGAAAATTCCAAACTAACCCGTCAGGGTATCTTACACAGGAACTGCAGCTGTATCACATGTGGTGCCCCTTCGACGCTAATGGATTACCGGTCTCGTAAATATCTTGGTGTGAAGTAATGGTTAACAAGATTATTCTAGTCAATCCTTAATACTGTTATAGCATACCTACCAACGATAATGGGTATGTCTCCATTCACATAAATACAGTAGTAAATACTGTATGTTGGTCTGCAGTTGGAGATTCGTCTTTCAGCTGTCCTGGTCAAACTGTCCGCCTCCGGACAGAGAGGATCCCCAGACGAGGCTAAGTCGAAGGGCAGATTCTTGTCTCGGGGAAACAGCTACCCGACTCTGTTTTATACGGGGTGTAAGAGAAATTTTTGGCCGAGCCAACAGGATCGGATACCCCTCATAAAATTCGGCCTTGTGCTACATCTGACCGCGTGGGCGGTTGGTAGATATCCTGCATTTTATGATTCACAGTATAATTCACTTGACTTACTTCTAGCAGTTGACTACTTCTTCTACGTGCTGCTGGCGAATCTTATATGTGCTGTTCTTGTCCTAAGTATTATTGTTCATTACCAACCTTTGTTTGATTATTCTGTTCAGTAACCTTCCCTAGCTTACCACAAATACTGAGTAGTGAGTTTAATACTCACTGGGTGCCCTATAGAAAAATTTGACATTAAACATTAAATAAACTAACGAGGTTTGATTTGTTGTAAAATCAAACAGAGATAGTAACTTGCACAATGGTTAATTGCAAAATGGTGTTAAATATTAGTCAACTAAAATGCAATTAAAACATTGCTACTGTACTCATATCCACCTTACAGTAGGAACACTTGTTTAAAAAACATTGTAACCACAACGGTTAATTTTAAAATAATTATAGCAGAGCGCGTTCGCGCGTGTTTGCAAATTTACTATCAAAAACGATTACAGTTAAATTAAGTTTGTCTTCGCAATTCAACTCTGAGGTTGTTCTCGGAGGAGATCAAAAGTACTTGGGTTAACAAGAACTACGGCGCCTTCTTTGATGAATTTCAACTTAATATCAAGAAAAATAATTAGAGATCTAGAACGGATTATTGTAAAAATAATTAGACATAATAGATTTATATTAGTTAATGAAAAATACTCGAATAAAGATTGGTTTGGTTTGTTTTACGGTATATCAACCTTAATAGTTTATTTATTGCCGACAAGATTTTTATTGCTGGTAATATTTTTTCTTTCAAAAATGTATTACTAGTAAAAAAAATTCCAAAAAATGTATTGGTTGTATTAAACCTATTTTTTTTTGTGTGTGTGTTCGGTGGGGGGGGGTAACTATTTGGCTATAGCTGGGACCCTGATAGGTGCTATCACCCCGGGTCAGGGTGGACCTGGGAAACACCAGCAATTAAGAGATAGTTCTACTCTCCTTAAAACCTTCAAAGGCGTTGCTGTCGGATGTAGTTTATCGTCTTACTCAGGAAACGGATTTAGTTTATCATCATACCCAGAACGGTCGAATAAAGATATGCTGCCTAAATATATATGCGTGCTTAAGTAGATAATATAGGGGTTAACCCTCCAAGATCCAAAACGTATTACGCAGTACTGACGGCTTCTTGCTTCGCACCAACAGGGATTCTACTGTGAATCGGCGGTCTGAACACCTCCATGCACACTTCAGCACAAAACACATAATACATGGAAATAATCTTATTCGTCAATAACAAATTGAACTGGAGGTAGATGAGGTGAGAACAAAATATTGTGGAAGTAAAATTTTGGTCAACATTTCAAGATCATAACTACAGATATTTGAGTCATTCTCTGACTCTCCTTTGCGTCGAAGTGTCTAGCGACTTTTTTTGCGGGGTCAGAGCAAATCAATAGGATTGCAAGAACACAGTCATTATAACCTTTTAAAAATGAAAGACTTTGGACTGTTGAACACTAACACTGGTTTCTGTCAGAGATTACATCCAGTAAAAATAATACTAAACAGATTCTTCTTCTTTTATGTCCTTTCAGAATGTGGGCGATCATGTCTCTCCACGACTTCCTATCTTTTTGTTGTGGTAGGATCCACCTAATTTGCATAGTGGAGTACCGACCATATAAATATGGTTGGTACCGGGAAGAGAGGGAGGAATCAAGAGATTCAACCAGAGACTCTGCCCGACTGCGACTCAGTCAACACATTCTCTAGGAACGGTCTTACCAGGAATATACAAAAGACTATATGTAAATATTGTGTACACTTTCTTGTTTCAATACATTTTGTTCTAAGTACATTTTGTGTTGCATTATTATTCCATGCATTAGTCAAGTTTCAACACTTTTCAACTCAAAGTAGTTTTTGTCTCGATACAATCGTTCCTATGTTAATGTTCTGCCATACTTTTACACAAGTTCGTTAAGAAAAATAATTTGTTTTCTCTGCATCTCTTGTCTTCATGTGAATGTCAAATTAATCAAGCCCACTTTCTTTAAGTGTCTCTAATATTTCAACTGTTTCACTCTGTTTCAATGTACTAGTGTCCTTTTTTACTACAATTTTCCTTAAAATAAAATTTTACATTTTAAGGTATCAGTCACTCTTTAATATATGCTTGATTGAAAAAGAACGACAAGGTATTTCTGTTAACTTTTTAATTCAATAAAAAGCTTCCTCGCAGTATCTTGTCAGTCGTCTTTAATGAAACCTGTATAAAAGAGGGATTGCTGTCGAAATATACATATGTGTGTGTGTATGTGCGTGTGTGCGCATGTATGTGTGTGTATATGTCTGTGTATGGTGGACAATCCTATAGCGAATGATAAATGAGGGCCAGCATTGGATGGTGCCTTTCGTTTTACACTTATGCATGCTAGCATGGGCTGCTGTGGAGAAAATCAGGTAAGGGACAGCCATATTTAATTTGTGCTTTCTTAAGTGTTATACTAGCCTAGCCTTGCTGCGGGCGACAAAGGTAGCCTGACAGATGAAATTTGTTTGAAAGCAGGATTTGATGGCGTCTCTGCTTCAGACCTTGACGAAGCTGATCACTGTGCTTTAGTCTACTGTCTTCAAAACCCTTTAACATTATAAAACATGTCTTACGCCACGCCTTTCGATTTGATGTGCTTGGGCTTCCCAGGTTTTCAGATCAAAGCTGAGACGTTCCAATATATATATATATATATATATATATATATATATATATATATATATATATATATTTCGATAAACGTAATCAATTTACAAATTCATGAATTATTCACAAAAAACTGCAATTCCATACCCGAGCCTGCAATTCCATACCTGAAGATGTCTGTAGGAACAGACGAAAGCTTGTAGTAAAAATAAGAACTAATGCGGCAGAAATTTATAGAAACAAGGATCTTTTTATTCATAACAGGTTCGGAGGTTTTGTATATTATTTAAATTGTTTGCGACGATGGATTTCTCGCCAATTAAATCATTAACCTTGCATTTGTTTTTGTGCGAATGATTCATGAATATATATATATATATATATATATATATATATAAGTGAACATTGAAGTCAACACTCAGAGGCGACAGACTATTTCATGCTGGACGCAATCGTCAGGTCGCTATATTGAGCACTTTATCCCATAAATATAATATACCCTAAACTATATATATATATATATATATATATATATATATTATTATTATTATTATTATTATTATTATTATTAGAAATTTTATAAGTATAAGAAACTATACTGCTCGAAAAACTTCGGTGTCTTGATTTACAAATAAACAAGCCAATATCAAAAAGAAAAAAAAAGGTTTAAAAGAAAAGAAAGAACCAAGAAAATGTACGTTAACCGAAAATAATCGTCCAGCATACGAGTTCAAGGTCCAAAGAAAATACCCTGAAAAGCCAGCCTTCTATGGCGATCCGCTTAGGTAGTATTGTCTGGCTCTTCTAGGTTTATCTAACTAACTAACTATATATATATATATATATATATATATATATATATATATATATATATATATATATATATATATATATATATGACGTTATGTAAACTCACGCAATATGTGAATGCTTGTTTTCATGATAGGCAATTTGTTTTTTGATAGGTCAGGATATTTCCGTGCATCCTTTAGACATCTGACCCCGATTACGACTTTTCTGTGGCACCCGTTTCTCATTGTTCCAGCTTACAGATGCTCAATCATGTTAAATAACTTGGTTTACGATGTAAGTGATTAGCGTAGCAGGAATGTACAAAGATAGACGGCCGTTCAATTGAGGGTGAGCGAAGTAAGAAAATACGCCAACACGCAAATAAAACAAAAAAAAATCATCTATAATTTCTGAAAGCATTTTAGGCTGGGGCTGATTTGGACGAGTGATATTTTAGACACCGAGATCAGATATTCTGGGGTGTGTGAAACAGTTGCATTCTCTGAAATGCGACACAAAATGTTTTTTTTCTGCTATCAACACCGCAATCGCTTAGAAAAGAAACCTCGATCTGCGAATGGGTGTCCGTACATGCAAATATTTGAGCGAGAGCCGGGTGTGTGTAAATAAATGTATATGTCATTTTTTCGCTGACACTCTTGCACAAGCACACCCGCATTCATGTTCAAATACATGGAATGTAATAATAGTAAGAAAATACAAAGAAGTCCGTAAATGCTTTAGTATTTAAAATTTGAATAGGTTTCTGTTGTTCACACATATACACACACGCGCAAACACACACACAAACATACAGACAGACAGACACACACACACACACACACACACACACACATATATATATATATATATATATATATATATATATATATATATATATTTCGTTTATAGCTTTTTTAATATTTGGATTACCGTATTTCCCCATGTACAATACGCCTTCATCCATAATAAGCATACCTAAAATTGTGCTGAAAGTGCGGGAAATTGCTTCTCCTCATGCATAATACGCACCCCTTGTTTAGCAATCAAACCCTATAAATTGTACCTCTCCAATTTCGTTACGGCCATTATTTTACACTTATTTTAAAAAAAATGTTTTTAAACATAAAATATTATTATTCTAATTTAGTTTTATTTAGTCTTATTTTATTTTACGGTAATTTTTTTAAAGATATTTTGTAGCTGTGCATAATACACACACCTGATTTTGCTTATTAATTTTATAAAAAATGTGTATTACACATGGGGAATTACGGTAGTTCGAGAATTGATATAATGCTGTATTTATGAGGTATGTATAGTGTAAGGAGTTGATAATCTACATTATCATTGAAACATTAAAATAATACTTGACAATTGCTAATCGAATAACCGAAAGCGCCCTGAAAATTTGGAGAGTTTTTATACAGTTAATGGCCAGAAAAAACACTAGTACAAATATATATATATATATATATATATATATATATATATATATATATATTATGTAAATAACTATACTCAGTTGGTGTAAAAAAAAAACGGATAACACAATTTGCAAATAAAAATATATGAAAACAAATAGGTATTTGGAAAATGAATTTTGAAAAAAAAGAAATGACTAAAAACATCTGAGTAGGCCGAAAAAAAAAATCATCCAATGCCGTAATTATAATGTACAAAGAAAAAGCCCCAATCGTGCAAATAAGAAAAAAACGTAAAGTGCTCAAAAGTAGAGCAGAGTATAATAAATCCTAGTGAGCCAGGGACTACCTACCAAGGTTTCACCTAAATGGATCTTCAGTGTAAGCTTTCCCAGAAGATCCAAAAAACCGGATCAGTTTAAAAAACTGGATCTTCTGTACAAAAATGTGTATCCACTGAAAGTAACTTTTGATGCAATATATATATATATATATATGGCTTTTTTTCATACTGAAATGCATCCATTTAGATGATTTTTAAGTCGTATGTTTCTTTCTATGAATTAAAATTTCCGTAACAATGCTGATTTCATCTATTATTTCACCAGTTTTTCATTTTGCCTTTGATACTAATAATCTCATTAACATTATTTGATATCGAAGGTCTACTAGTTTTTTTTTATATCCAAAACGCTTTCAATATCAGCATGCTTATTCTGGATGAATTGGGCAGCATATCTTGATCTGTACCTATTTCGCGCTGACACAGTTTTTGTGGAGTTTTCTTATGATTTTCATTCCTTTTTCAAAACATACAATTTCTATTTTAAAATTTGTATCAACTTGAAGAAAAAGGCAACGCTTTATGCAATCCCTGATCGTTTAATATGGGGAATTTTTATGCATGTTTTAATCTGTGATAATGTTAAACTTGACCGGTGTCAAGGGACTCGTGAATTTTAACATATTTTATTTTCACTATGATATTTTGTTCAGGTCTCCGTTCATACCGTGTTCACTAAATAGTGACAACTTATATTACAGTCCTAAATGACCAGACACTACTCCTGGAAGTGCATTGTCGAATACTTATAGATTCTTATTAAAGATTAATAAATTGATTTTTTTTTTGACATTGGTCGATCATTCCTTTTACTTGGCAGTGTATATTGATAGAAAATCTGTTTGTGTGTAAGCGTAGAAAGAGACGCATTGATCTGAACTAGAATGAACTTTGGTCAGTCGGTTTGTGAATCTGGAGAAACATACCAAAGAGGTTATATGGAAGGTATCTAGGTGCAAAATGTAATTCTTTCATGGACAAATTGTATGATCATTTAGATTGTCCTTCACGCGCACCCGTTCTGTGTGTGTGTGTGTGCAGCGCATGTTTGTGTGTGTGAGTGTGTGTGTATGTGTGTGTGTGCGTGAGTACTGTTGTGGATTTCGGCTTGTTGAGTTCAAATTCAAACCGAGGTCGTTGCGTTCATTTTCAGAAAAGGACTGTGGGGAAAAGTAACCATCTATTTTCACCCAGTTATGGGTTAAATGCCAGGAAGACTAGGCTCTCTAACTTTGAATGCAAAACCAATTGCTGTTGTAACCTGGGTAACAAGAAGTAGAAATATGATGCGTTAAAATAACAAAATACTGTAACCAACGTCTAGTTGGACAACGTGATATATATATATATATATATATATATATATATATATATATATATATATATATATTTGAATACTAAAGAGTAAATTTATTCAATAAAATCGCCATTGGCTTTAAACACGGCCTCCAGACGTCTACGGAATCGATGCATTTCTTCTGCACGGTCTCATAGTTTATCTTTGTGAATGCTGCCATAATCCTTGCCTTCAGTTCATCTTTGGTGTTACAAGAAGTTTTGTTTATCTCTTGCTCAACTGCGCCCCTCCCCCAAATAATAATCAAGGTGATAGCAGTCTTGGAAGTTAGGTGGCCAGATATAAGTGTTTATGTTATTGCAGAAATTATCTGGCAGTAATTACTGGGTTCTGCGTATGTGGCATGGTTCAGAGTTCTGCTGCTAGACATATAGTCTTCCAGCAGCCACCCTCTTAGCCTAGAACAACACTACCGCATCAAGGCGCTTGATGTAGGCCTCCGTGTTGAGTCTGAGACTATCACCAACAAATTCGGAGGTTCTTTTCTGATCAGAATGGTCAGAGTGAGTTTCCCGAGCTGTCATACCTTCGTGATCACCATTGGATGCATCCAACTATTTCCGAATCTTCTGCATTGTCCTCAAATTGACACCCAAACACTGTAATATTCGTATTTGAGCTTTTGGTGCGAATGCCAAGCAGTACAGCATACCGTTTACGAAATTATGACGAAGTGAATTGCTTCATGGTGCTCTTTTTCTCACAGGCGGTTCCCAACTAACTCTACTATATATATATATATATATAAAATTATTATATATATATATATGTTATACATTCTCATTTACTTTAATTCATGAATAAATTATATGCGAATGGCTACATACAAATGTTCCCCACTCCGCCAGTAGTAGGAATGGATTAAACAAGATAACAATAATAGATAAAAGTATACTGGACTATAAATATGAATACTATTTATATGTGTGTGTGTGTGTGTGTGTGTGTGTGTGTGTGTGTGTGTGTGTATGAACCAATCGATGTACTTCGGCGTTGTGTAATGGTTACCGAGCTTGTCACGTTAGTGGAATTATGACTGAGTAAGTTTGATCCTCACGAGTTGTTCCATGCCTTCTGCAACATCTAAGCTATGCTTTGTAAATCAGTATAAAAGATAACATTTGATTCTCGGCCTTCCAGCCGAGATCAATCCATTGTAACTGTTCTCTTTTTACTGAAAGAAGAGCCTTTCAATATATCCATCATAATTGTGTATACTCCGACAGTACAAAGTACAGAAGAAGAAATTGAAAACTCATATTCTATGCTAGACAACACGAAATCTCAAGGAATTGCAATTGTCATGGGAGGAGACCTGAATATCAAAGTAGGCAACGAAAGGTACCCTGAAATAGTCGGTAAATTCGTACGAGAAAATCGTAATGAACCGGGAGAAAAATGGACCCAATTGTGTACGGCGAATGATCAGGTAGTAGCCCAAACCTTGTTTCACGAACACCCAAGACATGGAGACGTTCAAGAGGAGAAACGAAATACAAAAAAGACTATATGACTATCAATAAGAGATTTAGGAATGAAGTTTTACACTGCAAAACATACGCAAATACCGACTGCGGAAGTGACCTCCTTCCAGTGACATATAAACTTAAAAGAATGAAAGGACGGAAATTAAGTGGTCCCAAGTCGGCACCCAAATTGCAATACGGCAGACTCTTGAATGATCCGAATCTGAAGGAAAAATATATGGATAGTGTGAAAAGCAGATGCAAAAGATAAAATGAAAATGGAAACTCGAAGTGAGGCACATTAAGAGAAGCTTTAGCCACTTTAGCAATCGGGATTTGTCCCAAAGAAAAATGCACAAAGCAAAAAAAAAACGGATGATATGAAAATCACGACATGATCGAAAAGAGACTAAAACGATGAAAATGGACGGCACAGAATACAGGACGCTGCAAAAAGAAATGAAAAAAAATGAATGCAAGCTTAAGAGGAATGGCTCAACGAAAAAATTGCAGCAATAGAAAGAATCAGTATCACATATAAATCAGATGTGCATAAAAAAAATATGAGAACTAACAGGACAAAAGACATGCTCGTCAACAGGATGCATAAAATCCAAGGACATTAGAAAAAGAAAAAAATACTTCAGAGATAGAATCAATATATCGGAGAACACTCCCATGACAAAATAGAACAATAGGCAATATACAGAAATATGAAAGGACCAGAAATATTAAAGTCTGAAGTGGAATCCTCACTGGCCAAATTGAACAGAAACAAAGCGGCAGAGCCAGACGGAATTTTAATAGAGATGCTGGCTGCCTCAGAGGATTTCGGCATAGACAAGATCACAGTAATAATAAATGAAATCTACAACAATGGTGATATAATGGAAGACCTAAGTAGTTCTATTTTCATAGCACTGCATGAGAAGCCAAGTGCAAACGAATGTAAATTCTATCAACCGAATGAGCCATATAAAACTTATCATTTGAATTCTGATGAATAGAGCACACAGCAAAATCAGACCGGAAATAGGGAATATAGAACATTAGAAAAGGACGCAATATTCATCTTCAAAATGATAACAGGAAGAGCAATATCAATGCAGAAGGATGTGTACCTATGCTTTATATATTATATAAAAGCGTTTGATAAATTACGTAAAAATGAACTGTTGGAAGTCCTTACGAAATTTGACACATCTGGAAAGGATATTAATATAATTCAGAACCACCTATATTGGCAGCAAATCTTCTGCATACAGACAGAAAATGAATTCAGTTGATATATAAAAATAGAAAGGGATGGGAGACATGGATGTGTATTCTCACCGGCTTATTCATTGTAAAGCGATTCTGAGACAATTAGAAGTTTTACCAGGATTCATTATTAGCTGCAACCATAATATATATAGATGACACAGCGTTGATAGCAGACACAGAAACAACACTTACAGATGACAGTGAAGGAAAGAGAGAAGAAAGGACTAAACACCAATTGCATGAAGACGGAATGCATGGTTGTTAGCAAAAAGGAATAGTCCAACGTACAACTTACAAATTGGAAATACCAAAATCAAACAAGTCCAAAAATATAAATATCTGGGAATTGTTTTACCAGAGGACGGTAAGTGCAACGGAATCTCAACGGTTCATTGGAATAGTCAAAATGCCTTCCAAAAGCTAAGCAGAATATTAAGGAACAGAAAACTACGTTAGAAAACAAAGAAATGATTACGGAATTATTACGTAATATCAGTCCTCCTATATGGCAGTGAATTCTTGAGACTCTCCTCACACATATAAAAGAGACTTGAAACAACATCGTTGGAATTCTATAAAACCATGTTGGAAATACCATAGACCGAACATGTGAGCAATGACGAAGTTTTAGAGAAAATGGAAACAAAAAAGTAGCTGGTACTTAACATCAAGAATAGATTATTGTCGTTTCTTGGGTAAATAATGAAGAAAGAGGGTTTGGAAAACCTGACAGACAGAGTCAAACAACGTATGACATATTTAGTGAGCTTGAGTTAATGCATGACGGAACAAGTTTTAGGAGAGATAACAAAAAGATAAGATTTATTAAGTGCTACAAATGACAGGCGATTTTGCAGAGACATGATCGGCTACGTCCTAAAGAGACACGGCGTAAGAAGAGGAGAAGCTTGCGACCGCACCTCCTTCATTGTACTAAAAAAGAAAGAGTTGTTCGAATATCACCGCTAGTGTTACAATGGTCGTGGGGACATGGGTAATTTTGGAACTGGCTGATTGCCGTCCGACGTTAAAAACATTCGCTCACAGCTCGCCACTGGCGAGTGAATTGCATTGTTTTTCGGCCTTGTCGCCGATATCAACAAAGGTTGCGGGGACTGGGCGATATGCGGATTAGCCAATGCGTACCCAACATTAAAAAATATTTTGTGGCACAGTCTACCCTCTTGTGGAGAGATGGGCAAATACTACCATCACTTCCCAGTCTATGGAATGGAATCAAACCGTCGTATCGGTTCTATTTAGAATTTGGTAAAGCTTCATCCCAGCGATCCCAAATTTGCGACAGCACCATCCTTATTGCAATAAGGTTGGTCGACACAGCGGGTTCGCAATTTTAACATTGGACACGGGGGTTCGATATTTTGACATTGGTCACAGGGGTCCGCAATTTTGACTTTGGACTCAGGGGTCCGCAATTTTGACATTGGACACAGGGGTTCGCAATTTTGACATTGGACTCAGGGGTTCGCAATTTTGTCATTTGACACAAGGGTAGGTGTTTTTGACCTTGGTCTAGATGTACTAATATGGACACCAACATACTAAGAATGTCACAACCTAGCACCGTGTGGAGATGGATAAATACCAAGATGGAATAGGAGTTGAAACTTCTGTACAATGATATGGACAAATATACTATGTATGCCTACATTGATTTGTAGACTTTTATTGTGTATATTTATTCATATGCATTTGTCTCAGCGTTTATGTCATTGCCAACAAACAAGTGCTCATTTTTGGTAGATATTAATGTATGTTGATGCAGATCATTTCTATATTCAACCTACGTATATATTTCAATTGGAGTTTATCTTGGTCAGAATATTTCGATATGACTCACTCTGACCATATCTATCTTCATATGTTCATATCAATCTAAATGTGTTCACTGTCTCTCTTTCTCTCGCTTTGTCTTCTCACTAGCTCTCCCTCTCTTTCACTATCTATTTTGGTTTATTCTTTATCTCTCACATGTTCTGTTAATTATATTTCTCCCCTTTTTATTATTTATCTCCCTCTTCATTATCACACTGTTTATTATTTCTCTCTCTCTCTCGCTCACTTTCTATCTCAATCTATCTATCTATCTATCTATCTATCTATCTATCTATCTATCTATCTATCTAATTCTGTAAATTATCGCACGGCCTCTCCCCTCTCTCTATCTCAATCTATCTATCTATCTATCTATCTATCTATCTATCTATCTATCTATCTATCTATGTAATTTATTCATTCTCTTTCGCTCTCGATGTTTATCTGTTCATTATCCCTCGTTCCTCACATTATCTCCATCCCTATCTCTCTCTGTTCCTCTATCTATTATCTATCTATCATCTATCTATCTATCTATCTATCTATCTATTTTTTGACTGACTTGGCTTATCTTTTTCTTTGTCTTTTGTTCCGTCGAAGAAGTATCTATCTATCTATCTATCTATCTATCTATCTATCTATCTATCTATCTATCTATCTATGTATCTTTAATTCTCTTTCGCTTATGTTTATCTGTTCATTATCCTCGTTCCTCACATTATCTCCATCCCTGACTCTAACAGTCTGTTCATCTATCTATCTATCTATCTATCTATCTATCTATCTATCTATCTATCTATCTATCTATCTATTTTTTCTGACTTGGCTTCATTTCTTTGTCTTTTTTGTCTCCGTCGCAATGTTTATCTGTTATCTATCTATCCCTATCTATCTATCTTCTATCATGTAATTTCCATTCCTTTCTCTCTCGATGTTTATCTGTTCATTATCCCTCGTTCCTCACATTATCTCCATCCCTATCTCTCTCTGTCACAGTCTGTTCATCTATCTATCTATCTATCTATCTATCTATCTATCTATCTATCTATCTATCTATCTATCTAATTCTGTAAATTATTGTACTGTCTCCCCCTCTCTCTCTGTCCCAGCCTGTCTGTCTGTCTATCTATCTATCTACGTAGGTTTATTCATTCGCTTTCCCTCTCTACTTTAATCTGTACATTATCCCTCGTTCCTTACATTATATCTATCCCTATCTCTCTCTATCACAGTCTGTTCATATCTATCTATCTATCTATCTATCTATCTATCTATCTATCTATCTATCTATCTATCTAAATTTATTCATTATCTTGCTCTTTTCACACTCTATCTAAATATGTTCATTATATCACTCTTTTTCTTTCTTTCTTTCTTTCTTTCTTTCTTTCTTTCTTTCTTTCTTTCTTTCTTTCTTCATTACATTTCTTTAAATGCAGCCTCGAGGATCGTAATACTCTCCAAATTACTGTATTTCATACAACGGTGACATCGGGGAATAATGAGATGAACTTTTGCTCGGAAAGATGTGAAAACTTCCGGAATTCGAACAGCTAATTGGATTCAAATCCTCCGAGTTTCCCGAAATGTGTGCCTTGTAAATGAAGCAACATAGAGTCGGAAACATTATTCCCGATCCACAAATATGTGAACATTTGAGCCACTTTTCTTGGAAACTTTTACGGTTCTACTCAGAGGTCATTAATTAATGTCCATTCATAAAACAAATGTATATCTGAGATAATCTGCTTGTGAAAAGCGTCACTAATCCATTTGCCTGACATTCATTTAACGGGACTAATAAAAAATAATCCTTTATTTATAGATCTTTAATAATGATTGTTTAATCCGGTACAACTATCCTGTCATTCTCCGCTTGTATGCACCACACACACACACACACACACACACACACACACACACACACACACACACACACACACACACACACACACACACACACACACACACATATATATATATATATATATATGATAATGAGTACAGAATTCAAAAATATATTCTTCTCTTCAGACTGACGTTTTCTTAAGATAAAATCTTTTATTAAGAAAACGTCGCTCTGAAGAGTTGAATATATTTTTGTATATTCATGAAATAAATTATAACCGAAAGTATTTCTAAATATTCTGTACTCATTATTTTTTATATTGGTCTGTTCTTACATTGAGCTTTCTTTGGATTAAACCTTGAATTATCCCTACTAATAATCAACCATATTATATATATATATATATATATATATATATATATATATATATATATATGTGTGTGTGTGTGTGTGTGTGTGTGTGTGTGTGTGTGGATGAGTATATATATATATATATATATTTGTATGTGTGTGTGTGTGTAAAAATATATAGAAAATAGGGAAGAACTCGTTAGGTAAATAATCCAAAGATCTTTCGTATTTTTCTTATCATTTTTAAAAAACAGTGCTCGATACAAAACTAGAGCTTAAATATAATTATTTATTTAAAGATATGATTCCTTCGCTACATAAGAGTACTCATGTTTCAAAACAAGAGCCGAAAACTTCAATATAATTATTTGAATTAATGTACCAAGCTCTGTTCCATCTTCAAGCGAAATTTTTGGAATAACTAATTCTTGAAATTTACACGTTTTTATAAGCATATTCATTATTAAAATTAAAATTACTACGGTAACGGCTAGAACAATTATTTAAATTTATATATATATATATATATATATTCTATTTCATATTCAGTGCGAAACAAAAGGCTCATAAATTATTCCAGAATAATTCTGACAAATGCAACGAATAAAAAATATATTTATATACCCACAAACTCAGAAAGAATTTGTTTAAAGTTAACATAAAATTTGTCAAAAATGCATAAAAAAAACAAAAAAAAACAATAAAAGGCTTAATCATGTACAAAACAAAACAAGAAGCCAAAACCTGAAGGAAGAATTTGCTCTCTCACCCGCAAAGATTGCCCAAAAGAATATATTGAAGAAACCTTAAGAATGTTCAATAAAAGATTATATGCACACACACAAAAAAAGAGATTTTAAAAACAAACACATTAAAATTATAACGAGACTGATAATAATTTTGACATAAAAAATCCTACTCTAATTAAAAGTGTAAATAATCCACTAAGACCAAAATGTTTAGAAAGTCCTTTAATCGCTAGATACTCAACAGTAAATTTGCGTCCAGACTTTCACCCTTCTTGGCAGATCTGTTATCACAATGTGGAGTATTTAATAACAAAGATGATGGAAAGAAAAAGGAAAAGAAAAAGAATCTAATTTAAATCGGCTAGATTATTTACCAAAAACACAAAAAAAATATTTCTAAATTTTAAATTCTCAGCCTTTCTCGCACATGCACATATATAGTTGCAAGAAAATAAAGAAAAAAAACTGGACCGATGAAGAAAACTTTTTCTACTTTGTCATAAATCTTTCCTCTAAAACTGCTTTTGTATATAAATATTTATATATCGTTGTTTGGTATATATATATATATTTTTTTTTTCATTTCAACCTTTGGAAGTAAAGTCTGATGATTCAGAGCCCTTTTAAAAGGGTTGTGGTGAAAATAACTTATAACATGGAACCTTAAAGTGGTCTGTTTTTATTCAAACAAATATATATATATATATATATATATATATATATATATATAAATATATATATATATATATATATATATATTAAAAATAATTGTCGGAGTTTGTCCATTTCATAATTTGTGACGTCATCTGTTTATATTTATAAAGTTTAAAGACAGTGAAATCGACCTCTTTAACTGGACGCTCCGCTGTGACTGAAACGGTTAAGGCACAGCAGACTATATGACGGTTCCGTATAGGATACAGGTTCGATTCCTGTCGGAGGACGAATTTTTTTTTTGAAAATTTCTCGGATATTCAGGCCGGTAATGTTTAATACTGTTTATTATAAACAGAGCATTTACTTAAATATTTGTATCTATAAAAAGAAGGTATAAATATAAAATATATATATATATATATATATATATATATATATATATATATATATATATATATTTCATTGAAGACTACAGACAAATTACTTCGACTAAGCTTTTTATTTAATTTATCTTGTGTTCGAACAAGTGTTTTCTTTTCTGGACAGAAAGTGTAAAGAATCTGTCCAAATGTTCTGCAATTCCGACCGCCTTCGGCTATACCTTTAGCCATTATCAAGGATGATTTTATTTTTGCTTTTTAATTGGGTGTTTGGGTTGTGTGTATATTCTAGAGTTATAATTTTATTTTCTGAAATCAGTTAGCACATTGTGGTCATATTCTTAGTTAATATCATTGAATGTTTCCTTTTTCTTTTTATTATTAAGGCTTCCATTATTTTTAATCGTTTTTTACATGTGGATGAGGTTATTATGTTTGTATTTTCTACTAGTATATTTTGATGAGGTTTAGTAAGTTTGTGTGTGTGTTTAAAGGAGTTCTAATAGAGTTGTGGTCAGATAGGTGTAACGTAAGGCTTCTGGATAGGCATGTAGTCGTGTGACCGATGTAATTATTTATGAATTCGGTTTGATCAGAAACAATTCATTAGAGGCATTTGAACTCATAGATAATGTTCGTTCGTCGTAATTTTGATTTTGTCGGTCTTTTGTTATTTTTGAGGATAAGGTTAGCTGTTTTAAATTTTTTGTAATAGATAATTAATTTGATTTTTTTTTGTTCGGGTCAGTTGAGGTAGTGTATTTCTTTATATTTCTAAGTGAAGATTCATTTTGTTTGTAGTTGATGTGCATTTGGTTTTTGTAGAAAATATTTATGTCATTTTTGACTGTGTGTTCACTATCGTTATTATCTACTTTGGGAAGAAATAGTCTAATTTGGTGCTCTATAAGGTGGTTAGGGAAGCCATTGTTAACTAGTGTCTTTTTTGCATTATTGAGTTCTTTAAGGAAGAGTAGGCGAGAGGATGAATTCTTGTGTGCTCTTTTTAGGAAGTTTTTTTTATCACTGCTATTTCGTATCTGGATGGGCATTTACTCTTAGAGTGGCAAGAGTTTCTGCTAATGATTTTTTTTATATAATGAGGTGGTAAAAGTGTTGTTACTATATTCTACGAGTACGTCTAAAAATGGGTGTTCGTTTTTGATTAAGTTCGTAAGTAAAGTTAAGGACCGGTTTTTTTTCAAATGTGGTCTTAAGAGTATTTATTTCTTTAGTATTATTTGGTAAACTAAAAATATCTTCTGCGTAGCGGACATATATTTTAGGTGTACAGACCTGTTTAAATATAATGTTTTCTATAGGGGACATGTAATAATTGTAGAAGCACGGGTCGAGCGGATTATCCATACTAACACTATTAATTTGGGTGTAAATGTTGCCATTAGGATAATAGAATGTGACTTTTTGCATAGATGTAATAATTTTTGAGTATAAATAGTTTGATGGATGGCGGAGAGATAGAGTTATTAGTATACATAAAAATTGAGGCTGTCAATGGTTTGATCGACGGGGACGTTTGTGAATAGATTTTCGACGTCAAGTGACGCTATTATACCTTGGTTTGGTTTTGTAATTTTCAGAATATGAAGTAATTCGTGGTAGGATGTGATACTGTAATTGGTGGCTAGGTATGAAGTAATGATTTCATTAAGGAATTTTGAATAGCTCATAGGTATGGGTTGGGATCTGAGAAATGATTGGTTGTAGCGGGTCTCCGGGTTTATTTATTTATATATATATATATATATATATATATATATATATTCTGTTTTACGCTATTTTTATAGATACAGATTATTTAAGTAAATGTTCTGTTTTTTAATTAAACACTATTAATTATATTTACCGGCCTGAAAGTTCGAGAAATTTCGTAAAAAATATGTGTTCTCCGACAGGAGTCGAATCTGTATCCTTATACGGAAACCGTTATTTGATTTAATTGCTGAGAAGCGTCTGGTTATCAAAGTTGAAATTACTGTTTTCTCTGTAGCTAAATGGTACAGCACGTCAGATCTAAATGTCGCTTTCTGTATAGGAATACAGGTTCGATCCTGTGGAAAGACGCGGATTTCCCGTTGCGTATAGTCCCCATTGAATTAGACTTTAAATTTTTTTTATTTGCATTGAACTTTTTTTTATATAGGCGTTAATATGTAATTTTTTTAAAAACTATATTTATATATATATATGTATAATTTTTAAAAACTATATATATATATATATATATATATATATATATATATATATATATATATATATATATATATATTTTTAACTAATTTTTAAAACTATATATATATATATATATATATGTATATGCTATGGGTAAATAGCAGGACAGACTGGGTTCAATAGTCTTGGATGAAAACTGGTCTAGGTGAAGGACAACTCTGAATTCAAAACCAGGTCTCTGTATTCGGCCCTTCAAAAAGTGTGGATGGTCCTGCACGAAACCCTTACCACTATAATCACATCTCATGTACTCTTGTCGGGTTGTCGGTTTCCTAGGAACTAATCTGCGTGATCCTCATACGTCGAATTCGACGGGAGAGTCGAGAGAGTATATATATATATTCAGGAAGCAAGTATTCCACCAAACAAATTTTATTTTACATTCAATCGACACGATCTGTCTGTTTAACATTTTATTGCGTTTTTCAAAATTTTTAAATAAGTTTTTATATATCAGGATCGAAAGTGTAGATAAACTGTCCAAATTTCATGTTCGTTCTGTTGTTTTTGTTCAAGTACTCTCGACTGTTTCAGTCATGATCAAGAGCCATGTGCTCTCTGTTCGGTAGACACCATTCCTGATTTTATTTTATAGATAGCTGAAAGTTTGAATAATGACGTCATAGTAACGTCATGTGTAACACATAACGATCGCCAGGCCTAACCGGGAAATTATGCATATGTTTTGCGTACTATTCTTATGGTTTTATTTTAATGTATACTAAATATTTTATACACACTTAAAGATACCGTCGCCTCTAATGAAAGTTGTTTTATTTACTGAGTTTTGTTTATTTTCGAAAAAAACTTTCTAGGATTTCCCAGTACGTTCTCACTTGCTTTAATTGTTACACATGACGTCTCTTCGGACTAATTCAAACTTTTAGCTCTGTATCAAATTAGTAGGTCACCAACGCTTACGTCACTTGCTTACCTCACTGACAGCATATAGTTCTTGATAATAACAAATGTCTATGGCCATATACAGTTTTAAAAGGGCTTCTTGATCGGGTCGAGCTCTATGCCCATATCACGTTGAAACAGCAGTTCCTTTACGAAAAATTATCGACTGAAAGTTATATTTGCTAATTTCATAATTGGCAAAGAATTCATTCAAAGATAAAGAACAACTTAATCTATCATATCATTAGTTTTTGTTTTCGGAAAAGTGATGTTTTGATTCTTACATATCACATCTATTTCTCATCAGTTTTACTGCTCACACTAAAAGCAATGTGATCTAAATTAGTAAAAATAACAGTTACAAAAATGCTAATTAATTACACTATGCTAATTAGAAAATGATTCGTTTTTTTACGATTTTTCAACTCTTTGCATGTTATTTAAAGCCAGAAAATGATTTCAGATTGTAATAATTTTTTTAGATAATGATGGTTTAATGATAAAAGTCTTATTAATTAACCCATAGCTTGGGCGAGAAGAAGTGGATTCATGCCCCTTCCAAAGGTATTTGTGTGTAAATGAATAAAACGAACTCAACGGGAATTGAAACTAGGCTCTCCGATTATCAATTCCGATCCATTATCCATTACATCAACTGAATATACAAGCTTACAACATCTGGTATTCCCAAGCAGTCACCATTCTAGGTACTGACCAGGCTCGACGTTGCTTAACTTCAGTGATCGTACGGAAAGCCAATTATTAAATGATATCTGAAGTTATTATAACCAAACCTTCGATTTTCATTTAATCAGAAAAAATATCGATTAAATGTTATATTTGCTATTTGTGTGTTTGGAGATATGGCAGGTTTTGTTTGATTTTTTAAGTGAAGATTTACTACTATGTTCTTTTATATATCATATCTCTTCAGAACTTGGGTGCACATAGCTATGGGTTAATTATTAAGGCTTGTATCCCTAAACAATTATTGTATAAAAAAATTCTAATAATCTAAAATATTTTCTGGCTTTAAATAAACTGCAAATTTGAAAAACCGTAAAAAACGAATCAATAAATTGATTGGGTCGAGATATTTTCAGCACCTTATCTTTCCTCTTAATCCAAGTACAATTTAAGGTACTTTCTGCTTTCTGTATTTTCTTGTATTTCAACTTTATTAATAACTAGCAGCTATATTCAGCTGGTCGATCAGAAAAAAAAGCGTTCAATTAGAATGGAGCAAAAACAGTATCATGTTTAGATGTAACAGAGCCTATCTTCTTCAATTACTGGTATAACAGAAGTAGTCTGTATTTATTCAATTGAAGTTGGCCGTGGACATGAAGTAGTAATACAGGCAACATGAAGACGCACTTCAGACTACAATTATTTTGGAATTTTTGAAATTCAATTTGTCATTATACTACGAGGGATATAAAAGAGGATATATTTATAAAGTAATTGTTTAGCTTGCTGAAAATTGGTTGAATGATCCACGAAAAATAAGAAAGAAAACAGTAAAAATCGCCATTTTCCAAATTTACGCGGATTTTCACTATATCGGTGGACTCAATTATCAAGTTAAATGACCATTAAGCAATCAACTTATTGTTGGCTACAATTGAGTGAAGATTGTATTAGATTGATTGGAAATTGAAGGAGTTTTTAGTTTAAAATTTATCTTGAAATCGTTTTGTGTGATATCGATTTTTGTTTTTCGCGGTTTTTCGCTAAGCGCAGTGGCGTAGACATAAAAATGAGGTATCGTTGAAATCGTCATTATGTACATAACCTACATAGCGAGTTTGAACGAAATCGGAGAAAAAAGTTTAATTTCTCGGTTTTTGCTTGGTTTTATCGATTATTGATTTTTTACAAATTATCGATTTTTTACGCTAAGAGCCTATCTCTTACATCGTACAATGTATATGCCAAGTTTGGTCAAAATCGGTTGGATGTATCTTAAGTGAAAAGGTATCACGCAGATAGACAGACACACAGACATCCTCTGTTTTATATATATAGATGACGGTTCCAGTTCAGTTTTATTTTGAATATTCCTTACATTATAAAATGTCTTCAGTTTTACAATGATTAATCGGCAGAGGTCATTTTTTCTAAACCAGTGATTTAAAACCTCTGGCTTGGAAATAATAATAAGTAATAATCATTTTTTTTTTTTGGTTTAAGATATTGGCAAGATTAGTTGGATCGCCTTTCTTTTTATAATTTTGCAATGAAATTCAGATATTGACTTCTTATTTGATTCTGTATAAACAAAACTCATAATATCAAGTTCGGGTTATTCTCTCACCCAATATGCCATGAAGAACGTTGAAATAAAAAAAATATAAATGAAACGAGACAATTCGAAGTTATCGAAGAGTAAAAATTCCCGAAAAAGAATCCGAAATTGACTTGACGCAATTTCTTCCAGTTGAAAAGTGATGGATGTTATTACAATCGGTAATGTAAGCAGTAGTAAATAAAAGAAAGGGTGGTGTATTGTAGAGTACGCTTGGATTGGACACACGCCCGGGTTGTTTTCTCAAAGACTGTGTATGGCTAGCTACCCTGTCTGCAAGAGACAAAAGGATAGAATGACTCAACACAGTCAACGCCTTGATGTCTACACAATTTTCTTTTCAAAATTTCTTATTATTCAAGCAGTTTATTAAGGTCAGTATAAAGAAAGATACTCAGGAATTTAGTTATCGGCGCGGAAAGTGAATTCGGCTTGCCTAGTTCAATCCCCAACCCTCCGCTTCTATTTCACTTGGAAACGGCATGAATCCATCTTGCTACTGTTTTGTGCTACACGGTAGGGTAGACTGGGATCTCTTGCCTTGAGGTAGAAACCAATCTAAAGGAAATGAATCTCTAAATTCAAATCCAGCTTAAAGAGGGATGGGCTCTATCAGTTTATATCGCCCAAGGCACAACACTGTTTGTATACGTTCAGTACATATGGTATCCCTACCTACGTGACATGATATGGCACACAATTTATTCCCTACAAAATATCTATGCACTTTGTTTTACGCTAGTATTCTTTATTTGGGTTGGGTTTAAAATAAGTTGGGACCGTTAGCGCCTGATGTTGTAACGAATAACTCGTAATAATAGATATAGTTGGTGAAAAAAATCAAAACAAATTAAAGTTGATTATCCGACCGGAGAGTAAGATGGCGGGCGAATGTGGCTACGTAAATATATATGAAAGCTTAAAGACTTTATAAGTTGAAGAGGGTTCCTAGGATAAGAGACGCTAGATTAAATCTTGATGAAGGTTGCTTCTTTATTTTCTAATATTCTGTTTCCTTAACTGTCAAAGAATGCTTAAAGAAAAAAGAGGAAAAAAAAAAAAAAAAAAAGATAAAAATAAAGAATCCTGGGTGTTAAAGTGAAGAGTAACAAAAAATAACGGTATCAGATGTTGATAATTCGATTGTTGTTTTACTACAAAGTTTCGGCTGATTTGTTCTTCAGCCTTCTGCGAGTGCATGTTACATCCGGTAGTCATTGAGTAATAACCTATACTTTTATTTCACTACATAAACAAAAGAATTTACAAATCCATAAAGGAGCATCTTAACAGATGAGATAATTTTAAAAGTGATAAAGAAAAAGATAAAGTTAATCATCTTTTATACGGAAGACCCTAAGAGCAATTATTTGGATTTCTTATATGTTGACTCTTATATTGCATTCTATTCTTCATTGAATTTAAAAATCTCTTTTAACAAAATAATTTGTTCTGCGTTTTTTTTTTCACTTAATATCCTTTCTAGTACGATTCCTCACCTGCTATTTTAATTTCAGCGGTGACAAAGCACTACTGTTTCATCCATACGTCATTTACTTTGCCTCATTATGTCGTCTATAAATTCTAAGCGGTGAAATGATAGGCTCTTTGGGTTCATGACTGACTAAGCAGGGGCATCCCTCAATGACTCCCGGATGCAACGTGCAGGAAACCTTCAACGTGATGTAATGATTAGCAAGCTTGTCTCGCTAGATCTAGTATGACTGAAAAGTGAGTTCAATTCTCACTGGGTGCCACATGCTTTTGGCCTTGTGCCAAATCTATGCTACGCTTAGAAAATTATTAGGGCACCTCGATGTGATGTAATGGCGAGCAAATTTATATCGTTAGAGCAACTATTAGGTTGGTGCATAATTATCAGGCGTTTTTAAAATAATATTTATTATGAAAAAACAAACATAACAATTCAACAATAACATTTTTAAATGATTATTCCCGAGCGTATGCTTATCGATACACATTAACCTGAAAATAAAATAATATTTCTATTAAAAAATATTAAACAAAACAGCCATTTTTATTAACAAATAACGCCTACAATAACGCCTGATAATTATGCACCAACCCAATATAATTGAGTAGTTATCTCGATCCTCACTGGGCGCTCCATACTTTCCGCCTTGTGTCACATCTAAGCTGCGATTGGAAAATCAGCATGACTGACTAGGCAGAAGATTTCCCGTAATAGACTGGTTGCTAGCCCATGCTATAGTGCCCAGTCTGTCCTGATATTCGACCCAGAGGTGGAGTGGGAGAAAAGATTGATCCATACTTTCGCAGTAGCATTTATGTGGAAATGAATGTAAAGAACACGACTCAAATTCGAACTCGGCATGTCTTTGTTCGGGGAAAACGTGGGGTCATATTTTTTAAGTTTTAGGTCCATCCAATATAAGGCACAAGAGACCATTAATGTAGAGGGTTGTTGAATGAGATACGTGATATGAATGTAAGAGTATAAAGTGAAGATTATGAGAATATGGAGAACCGGTAACGATTGATCTTTGATTTGAAGCGATTATAGTGTTCATGGAAATATTCACGAGGGAATGTGTTACACCAAATATCAGTTCTCTGGGAAAAGCTATCTGAGGGAAAATTCCTTCTTACAAAATGTTGTAACGTTGTTCTTTAAACGTATGAACTAGTGGCCATAATCTCATTTGCCATAGAAATGACGATAGGATAAGGACAAGATTGTAACGTTGCACCTGTGAGAAATAGGCTGTAGTTTCTCTACCCCACCCCCCAACAAGAGTACGCAATAGATTTTGAATTCTATCAAACCTGGCAAGTGAGAACTGAGCAATATCAGCTCAGATATAGCATTAGTTCTCAATATTCGATCAGTCGAAGGAGCCGGGGACTTTCTAGAGCTGTGAAAACAGCCGACTATATTTCACACACACACACACACACACACACACACACACACACACACACACACATATATATATATATATATATATATATATATATATATATATATACACGTTTGGAGTTACACTGAGAAATAATAACGGTAAATAGACACCTATATTTATATATATCTTGGGGTATAGTAGATTAATACTTTTTTTTATTTATGCATGTTTGGTTTTGGCAAGCTAGAAAAAAGTTTTTTAATTTATGTTTTCTACTATCACAGTTTTCAATGTCTTCAGAGCACATTCGGCTTCACACCCACTGGCAACCCATAGGGATGAGTGTGTGTGTGTGTGTGTGTGTGTGTGTGTGTGTGTGTAGTTACCTAGCATATCTTCATTCAAGCATGTTTGGCTGAATAATCTAGATATATTATGTCTATTTTATTTTAATCCTCTCAGATTCAAGGATCAATTTCCTCGTGTTGGTATTAACATGATTAAGAAAGACGCTGTACTTTTTGTTATTATATTATTTTTTTTTGTCTCGGAAATTCCTGAAGATAATATTGAAAGTACTTGGGAAAAGAAAAGAAATAACAGAAACTCCGGTGTCATTCTTAATCAGTTTAATAACAACACAAAAATGGATACGTGAAATTGAGAGGATTAAAATAAAAATAATGATGCATAATATGTCTAGATTATTTTATTTTAATATATATATATATATATATATATATATATATATATATATATATATATATATATATATATATATATATAAATAATATAGATTTTTATTTATATTTTTATTTTATATATATATATATATATATATATATATGAAATTTTTATATATATATTATTTATTTATATATTATATATGCGCGGTACTTATTGGAAAATGCTCAATATCAGTGATGGAGCTAACGTATTTAATTGGATTGATGTCAGTTTCTTAATCAGTTTAATAACAACACTAAAAAGTGATACGTGAAATTGAGTGGATTAAGATAGAAATAATGATACATAATATGTCTACATTAATTAATATATATATATATATATATATATATATATATGTATATTAAATAATGAAGACATATTATATATCATTATTTTTATTAGTTTTATTATCTAAAGATAATGATAGAAAAGCCTACAATGAGTAGCATCGGTTGTTCGGTCACTGAATACCTGATGTTTCCTTATAAGGAAACGGCTAATATTACCATTAATATTACAGATTAGAACACATATTGTTACGTTTTGATCCCAGGGAGTGAAGAAAAGACTACATTGAGTAGCACCGGCTACGTGTTGTAACTCAATGTAGGCTTCAATGTGCTACTCAATGCCAAATGTTTCCTGATAAGGAAACGGTTAATATTACCATTACAAATAGAGGTTAGGAAAACAGTAGTTACACTTTGATCTAAGCCCGATGGCTAGGGAGTGAAGAGAAAGTTAACTCAAGTAACACAGACTGCTCGGTCATTGAATGACGAATGGTCCTTATAAGGACACGTCTAATATTACCATTGCTAGTAAAGATTAAGTTTGGCATGGTTTTACACATAAGATTTTCTGAAAATATTTTACAATTACTCTTTTTAAACAGCAATAAAAATGAACGCACTTTTTAAACTTTTACAGACATTTTGCGGATTGGATGCCTAGCTAAAAAAGTTATAATACTTAATGGGATCCCTTGATATTTTTATAAGTTTATATTTTGTTGACTTTTTTTTCTTCTATTGAATTACAGCATTGATCGCCATTAAAATTTCTGATTATTCTAGGAGGCAAATGAGGACAATATCCTTACGCGTTTTCTCTGGAGAGTTTCGGAAGAAGGGCTGATAATCAGGGAATTTGTTTAAATTCCAAAATCTAAAAAGAAAGAAATAATAATAGAAATGCTAAATATTTTTCAGCGTGTGTATGAAGTGATAGACGCGCACATATAGGTAAACACTTTAGTGAAAGAGATATATGCATGGCTTTTAACTTAATCTATGGAATATATACAAACTTTAAGTGTATATACTTACAAGAAAGACGTCAAATACCGGTCAATCAGCCACACGCATTTTATACACAGATATTCACGGCAATTTGAGGCAAATCAAGGCGGTATTATCAAGCACACAATCATATGCGCATGTCACTCTTCACACGCATGCGTAAGAGTATAGCAATTAAATAAAAATTTAAGCTAAAATAAAAAAAATAAACGAAAATTAAATAAGAGAATAAACGTAAAATAGAAAATAAAAAAAATGATGGCGGAAAACGTTGATGAAATTAAGATGGAAACTTTTTAAATTTTTTTTTTCCAGATCGATTTTAATTTGAAAAATGAGCGCAAATGAGAATATCATTCGTAAGAAAGTTGAGAACTTCTTCGGTGACTCGGAGAAAATTATTTATTCGGGAATAATTAATGAACGCAGAGGAAATTATCCGTCAAAAATCCCTAGGAAATAAGCACCCCACCCACGCCAAAAAAAAAAAAAAAAAAAAAAAATGTTAATGTTGGGCAATGAAAGAAAAAATTGCTGGTAATAAAAACGGCGAAGAGTCGAAAATAAATATCTGGAATGAAAAGTCCTTATGGAATGCAGCTTACAGACCAAATAAAACTCTTCTTGGAAACTTGTCTTTGTCGGCAAAATATACGCGAATCAAGTGATCATGAAACTAGACGTTAGTAAATAATTATTACTTTTTCTGTATGAATTTCCGGGATAAGAAGTTATTATTATTGACACTCTTTATATTTGGGTTGTTATCCCCATTTTTGTTGTTGTTATCACAACGTTTCGGCCGTTGCGCTCCCCGCCCTTCCTCAGCTTTATATCGATCTGGCTAACCTACAGAGAATTCTGAACAGAATCCTTTATTTAATTTACGAAGATAGACTATTCTAGTTCCGCTCCCCATGTCTCGTCTAGTTCTTATTTTTATTTAGTACTGTTCAGTTATTTCTCGCCCGTTTTCACTGAGTACAAATATATACTGCTTGATTCAAGGATTGAACTGAAAATCACTTTGTCAACAAATTAACGCTTTTATCCACTGGGTTATTATCTGATCAAATAATATCAGACTTCACGTGATGAGATCAGCTTAAGTGTGCTTTTGGTCAGGTGTCAGAAGCCTTCGTCATAGCAAGTTCATTGTGCATAATATTCTCAACTCGCTCCCGGGATATACTAATAGCATTGGCTATTTGATTTATAGTCAATCGCCTATCATCCATGACCATGTGTTGTACACGATTAATGTATTTCCCGCGGTGGTGGAGGTTGCAGGACGCCCAGACCTTGCGTGATCTTCAAGACTCTTCTTTTTTCTCCTAAATTTAGCTTCCCACTTTACCACTGTTAATTCAAATGGAGTGTCATTCCCTAATGTAGCAACCATGTCAGCATGAATGTCCTGGTGTGGGGTAAGGGCGAAAGCCATTTTTCTGTATGTAGTTTTTAATATCACAATGCCAAATTTTGTTCATTGTCAAGAGAAATCTTATTTGAACAGTTAAATATCAATTTACCTAGAAATTATTAACTCATTTTAATTAATACACACAAGATTTCACTGCTCTAGCATTACTCCTTCATAGTCAGTCTATGAAGTTTTTTAACCCATCCTTGTATATACAATCGGATTAATCTTCACTGTTTCAAAATGTTTCGGTTGTTGTGTCCTAAGGTGTTCTCCAGGTGTTGATTTGGGTAACTTTAGGGGTTATGTGAACTTTTTTGTCTAATCTATGGTGGGAGATTGTTCTCATTTCGCTCTCTTTATCTCGTCTTGGTTAATAGTATTTTTTGTAATAAATATATTAATAGTTTTTTTTTTTTTTGTAATACTGCTCAATTATTGTTCATTATGAGCCGTTGGTTTCATCGGAGACAGCCTCTGCTCTGACCAGTGATTTAAGTGTAGAAAGTCCGCTGCTCAGTAATACAGCGCCATCACTGTTCTGGATACATTGTCAATACTTGAGTGCCATGAAGTCAAGAGCTTTTTTTATATTTATACTAACCACTGTTTTCTTTTAGCACAAGGCCAAACTATTAAGTCAGTCGGTGAGAGGAAAGACTGACATTTACTAGACTTCATTTACAAGATTCGTGAGGTCGGAAGATTGTGTTGCGCCGATCTTTCAAATGATGAAAGTTGTGCCGTTTGAAAATGCGTATGCCGGATTATGCTTTTATCTTATTTTGTTTGTTTATTTATTTTATTTTTTTTTTAGCCCGTACTCGTACCCTGCCCAAAACGAACCTTCAGGTCGGATGAAAAATTGTTGTGGCATGACTTGGAAAGGAATGGGCTCCATCAGATCTACTTGTGGAGGGAGATGAACAGTTACACAACGATACGATAACCACACCCAGTCATTGATGATGATGATGATGATGATCAAATACCGTGGAGCAAGGTACCATGCAACTCACGCAAACATACAAAACAGTAAGTTCCATTTTTATTAAGTACCCCATTACGGTGTTCAGTGTCAGACTAAACCAATTTTATTAAATAAGGATTAAAACGCTGTAAAAAGAAATTTCTTCAGTTTAATCCTCACTGGGTGTGTTGCTAAATTTTCGACACCAGAATTTTTTACCGGCGAAAATTCGTTGTCTGTTGTTCAGTCGCTACCATTATTATGCTGTTAGACAACAATACTAAAAACGGTAATCTTAAAACGAAGAAAAATTAGCAAAAAAGAAGTAACTAAAAAAATATAACATTACCATATGGAGTGCAACACACTGCATCTTCTTGGCTTCTTGGCTTCACGTTTTCAAGTGACTTGAAGTGGAACGACTACATCGACTCAATAACTGCATCGACTGCAAGAAATGCTGGATCAATGTGTCTTGCCAGAAAATTCTTCTCGCTGCTGCCATATCTGATCTGGTGCTCTTGCTCTTCATCTCGAGGTTCTTGACAAAATCCAACGAAGGATCTGTAATTTAATCGATCCTAACTTGGCATCTCGACTTCAGTCACTTTCTCACCGACGTGACGTGGTTTCACTCTATCCTTTCTACAAATATTTTCATGGCAACTGCTCTGACGAGCTTTTTTCCTCTGGTGCCCCGACTAAATGAATTACAGCGTGCTACTAGATTGACATTTAGGTCCGACCCCTTTACTGTTGAAATAGCTAAATGCAACCGCCACTTCTATTCCAACAGTTTCTTTTCTCACACTTCCCACCCGTGGAACTTCCTTCCGTTTACTTGCTTCCTTGATAACTGCAATCTTCGAAAATCTAAATGCAACATCAATCGCCATTTCCTATCTTCTTGAATGTCGTTCATCATTTGTCCTTTCTTCAATCCTCCCTATGCTGTCTTCTCTCTCACTTTCACTCCTTGTAACCCCTTGCGTATTAGTGGTATTCCCACTTTGTTTTGGGTGAAATGATAAAAAAAGAAAAAAAAAATCGAAGCTGAAATTGTGAATAATCGTCTTTAGATACTGCCAATAATGGCTTCCCAAATTTCCAGGAAGTGGTTCTATAAAGGTAGATAATCTTTAGGAACCTATTTTGTTTAATTTTTTTCTTTTCAATCCGAGTATGGAAACAAATCACTTTATACTATCAAGAAGCCATTTTGATAAACATTGATTTATTCAGACATTTCCAGATTTTAATACTGTTCTAAACATATTTTTGTTCAAAAGTATGATGCTTTTTGGTTTTAGTGTCATTAGCTGTCTTATGGGATTTTTTTTTTAGCCACAATCGAACTGAATCGCAGCAGTCCCATAGATCTCACTCTCTCTCTCTCTCTCTCTCTTACGGTTATTTTTCTACACAGCTACCGTTATCGATGTCCTTCATTTGCATTTACTTTTTACTTCCCCGCTGACTGCTGTTATGGTAGGTGGGAGCGTGTGTCTCTCTTAGAGTTTCATTAAACGTGCCCATGAGCGTAGCGTAGCTAACATTTTACCTAAGACATCGGCTAATTAATATATAAGATTATTTTAGGATAATCCAACAACCGATTCGCTAAGCTTTTGTAATTTTAATAATCGGTTCGCGCGAACCGGTAGGATGCCACCATTAGATACTACCACTTGAAGTTTTCTTTCTCTTTTTGTTTTACTATGTCTGTGGTTATCAAGTCAATTAAATGTTGTACTGCTGCACAAATATCTCATTAGTTATATGACTGAAAATTATATCAGTGGTCGGATCTTTTTTTACGCCGTAAACAGTTATATTTCCATCATTGCTACACTTTGATTGGTACGAATTAAATCTTTTACCTCAATTATGCATATGGTGTGAGGTGGGGCAACGGTCAGCTCCTCTGAAAGATTTATTGGCAAGACGAGTTTGAATCCGGGCCGAATTCGTTAGGTTTACGTTCGAACGAATATGAATCCATCTACAGTCGTCCCTCGTTTATCGCGTTTAATCAGTTCCAGACCTACTGTGATAAGTGAATTTCCGCAGAGTAGGATTCTTTATTTATAAATCGAATATTTTCGTAGTTAGAGAATAGGAAACTTGTTTACGACCTTCTAAATACGGTTTTTGGCATTATAATAGCTATCTAGACATAAAATAACACACCTGTAGTCACCTTTTCACTCATATTACCCAATATATCTCTATCTATAAAAGGCAGGATGTGTGTGTGTGTGTGTGTGTGTGTGTAACGAATGCACGGCCACAATTTTCGACAGATTTGCACCAAAATTTACATGCACGTGCTCCAAGTTAGCGTGAAGGCCAATAACGACGTTGCATTTGCCAACTCCCATCGATAGTGGAAATAATCGATTTTTTCATGCTTCTACGGCAGTTTCCATGTAGTTTGCGGCCATTTTCTACTGGCCAGAGTGAGAGCCTATAGCTGGCTGCCACGAATAGGCAGGAAGATTCTATTGGCCAGCGTGAGAGCCAACAGCTGACTGACATGAATGTTAACTAGCATGCTAGCATGCAAAAAAAAATCGATAGCTGCATTCGTCACAAGTGGGAAAAATTTAAATCTGCATGGCACTTTACTCCAATTGGCTCATTCGCTAGTTTAAACTCAACGTTGATTCTGATTCCGCAGAACTGGGTTGGGTGTGAAAAAGTAATTGTTGTTAACATTCTTTTTTCATTCGGTTTTTCCAGTTACGAGTCCTTTTTTAAAGCTGGTCGTTTTGTGTTCATTTTTTTAGTTCTTTTTTCGTAACAGATTTAATGTTTAGTATAGAGCTTAGAAAAAATTCGCAGTGTGAGATAGGCAAGAAATAAGGCATGTAGCAACATCAACACGGCAAAGGGCACTCGTTTATAGGCAAGGAAGGGCAAAAATATTTTAAGTGATAGCGATTGCTGTATGAGTCGTACGATTTTTGAATGAAGCACGGGCAACGCTGGGCCATGCTGCTAGTTAGACAATATAAGAAAAAGAAAGACATATTAGACGTTACAAATATCGTGTCATTATTATTATACATTAAAATCACGCAAAGTTCTTACGTGTATATCGCTTCATCATCGAGCAAGTTGCATTATTCTCCTAGGTTAGTGTGCACTTAGGAAAATAATGCACTTTGTTCGATGATGAAGCGATGAAGAGATGTACTGTACAATAAAGGCTACTGCTCCTCTAAAACACGACTTCATTTGAAGAGTTTTCAGGTGGTTTGTTGTCTTCTTCTGCTGAAGGCATACTAGGCCTAGGAGGTCGGTGTCTGAGTGCGTGGCTGAAAAACATCGTGACAGGCAACTGCTGGCGCTGTGTTTTTATCTGCATGAGGAGGCTATTGTAGGGTTCTATCAATCCATCAAGTACATTTCAGAATGGAAAAAAAAAAGGGCGATAGATTGAAGCCGCGAATTTCGAAGCGCGATGTGAAGAGAACGACTGTATTTCCTCCCCATCACCGCAGCTATAAATTCAATCGCAGGGTAGACTGGGTTCTCTTGCCTTTAAAGGTAAAAACTCTGAATTCAAAACTATCTCGGAGAAGGATGGGCTTCGTCAGGTTATCTGACCCATGACAATAGATTGCGGCAATTGTCCAACAGTACGTCCCACTCTTGTGTTTTTGTCGTGTGAACATTGATATGTTTACTTTAGAACGTGACTAACAAGCTTGTCTCGCCGACTGCCAGTGTAGTGAGTTCGATCCTCAGCTGGTGTCCCATTCATGAATTTCTCTGCCAGAATAAAAGCAACTTAGCAAATATACAGAGATAGAAGTCAAAAGATCACATCAACAAATCACAGAGGGAAGGAAGTTTCTACTAACAACGGCTTGTGAGTCAAGCACACACTAAGCTGTTGAGCCTTCGTCAAGTAAATAGAAATGCATAGAAATACAGTGTAATCCGGATATAAGAGACCCGGATATAAGAGAAACCCTGATATAAGAGAGATTTTCTCTGGTCCCAAATTAGAGCCTGTGTTAATGTATATAAAATAGACCAAACCCGGATATAAGAGAAACCCGGATATAAGAGACTTCTTCTCCGGTCCCGACAACTCTCTTATATCCGGGTTACACTGTAGTAATGATCGGTTGAATAAGAAGACACTATCACATACATATGTTAATTAGAAATATCAGTCAGTGGACAGCAGTAGGCTTGTCCGTCAAGGTGCGTGTGCGTACGTATATGCGTATATCGATATTGATGTTCGGCACCTCGAGGCGGTGTAATGGTTAACAAGCGTGTCTCGCTAGAACAATTACGGCTGAGTAGTGGATACGATCCTCACTGGGTGCCACCTACTTTCGGCATTGTGTCACATCTAAACTACACTTGGAAAATTACTATGACTTGGGCACCCCGAGATGGTGTAATGGTTAGCAACCTTGTCTCGCTAGAACAATTACAAGTGAGTTCGATCCTCACTGAGTGCCCCCTACTTTCGGCCTTATGCCACATCTAAGCTACGCTTGGAAAATCACTATAGATATTGGAGTTTGCATATATGACTGTCTATTATTGCAAGTATGAGATGAGGATATTAGTCGGGAAAAGAAATAAGTTATCATCTAAAAGAAAGCAAAATGTATTTTCCTTTTATTTTCCAGATACGAGCACACCGTGTATGATTAGAAGATGATTTATTTCAGATATCGAAGAAATTTTTCATTTTTTTTTTTTTGCTTTTTTGTTTCTCGCGATAAGGAATGTTTTGGAATATTTTTTCTTCTCCCATTTGAAGGAGAAAAACTTATCTGTGGCACCTTCATTTTGGTCACCAGAGAATTTACGAATGATTGTTGTTTTGAGATGGAAATATGGCAGGGTCTTTTAGAAAGGGAAGTCAGTGGCTGAGTTGTAGTTGGAAAGGAACGAACATGTTGGCTGATTAGTAAAAGCAATTTGTCTACTTGTGATACTAAAGATAGACTTTCAGGAAAAAGAAATAATGAAAAAAAAAAAAAAAATAATAAAAATAAGAGAAGAAAAATCAACGGCAAAGTTTGAGGTAAACCAGAACTGTGAATGATTGAAAATAAAATTGAGGTATTAATTTTGGAAAGGTTTCTTGAAGTTTCGGATAATAACTTGAAGGTGTTGTTTCAAACTTATTAAAAGAAAGAGGAAAAAAAACGAGAGATAAAATTAAAACTCAGTCAGAAATACGAAGAATTAGAAAAAAAAAACAAGAAACTATTCATGATAATGAGTTCGAAACATTTTTTTTTGAACAAATCCAAATTTACCAAATCCTCACGTCCATCGAACTAATAGAGGAAAAAACTAGCCAAAATCCACGCACACCTACACGCATGCTTACATACAGACAGACACGATATATATATATATATATATATATATATATATATATATATATTTTCCGGCGATAGAGAGATAGATATAACCAGAGATACCAGTGAAAGCAGTTTCCTTGATGGAAAAAGGGATAAAGGTTATATATATATATATATATATATATATATATATATATATATATATATATATATTAGCATCGGGTAGAATTTCTGTTAGCTCCTGCGAAGGGCTCTTGATTCGGCCTCCATCAGAATAGACAGGGACGTGTAGATGCGATTGGCAGCAATAAACTCCAGAAGAAATCAAAATTGATCGCGGCATTTAAGTATTGAATCAATATTTAAACTTACCTCTTAAAAGTTCAACGATAATTATTCTGTCGACACTTAATTTAAGGATAATTTGATGTATGTAGGTCCTTACTTTCCGTACAAACTATTATTTTTATTTCATGGCTAAATTTAGGATATTGCAATTACTTTCGATGATAACCAAATTTATTTCCAAGTTCTAAAAAATGTGATCGCACAAATTGATTCGTCGCAAAAACATGTTAAAAGAAATCACCGAAAACAATAGCAGTAATGAAAACTTGGGAATCCCAAATTTCATGTTTGTGGGTTAAGATGCGGCCCGGAATATTTTCAGTTTGATCACATAGACGATCTGATTCCAAAATGACGTTTAGAGTAAAAGTTGAAAAAAGTGTGACACAGCAACACACTGACACTCCCATTATATATATATATATATATATATATATATATATATATATATATATATATATATATATATATATATATATGAATTATATTTAGGTACCAAGTATTAATCCAAACAAGACTAATTAAAAAGAATCGACAAGGCCTGTTTACTTAATTTTGATTTTATTTTTATTTCCAATTTTCAATAAAAATACAATAAAAAATAACTGACCTTATCGGTTCTATTGAAAATTATATATATATATATACACACAATTGCAAACCGATATAAAAATAAAATTACTAGGACACATAATGAGAAAACAGGGTTTGGTAAATTTGACACTCACTGGATTGACTGAAGATAAACGCAACAGAAGGAAATATCGAGGAATCCGTTTAACGGGCTTGTGTAAATGTAGAGGAGAAAATGGATTGGGAAGGATCGTAAAGGCGACATAAATTGCTGAGAGCGATAATGGAAAGCAAATTGTGTAGATCCATAATCAGTCACGACTTGAAAGGTCACAGTACATGAAAAAAAAGAAAAATCCCTGTCTAACGAAGATATGGGGTCATGTTGACATAAGATAGATCAGGCTGAACATATATATATATATATATATATATAAAATTTACACTATTTATATTCGGACAGTTGTCCTCGTCTTTGTTGACGTTACCACAACCGGCCTTCCAAAGGTGTATATTTTTCTGTGTAATCTACAGGGAATTTATTTAATCTGCAGGAATAGACTGTTTTAGATCCGCTGCCCATGACTCGGGATACTGTCTAGTGCTTATTTCGAGCTTTCTCGCTCGTTTCCACTGAGTACACACACCGCCCGACACAGACACTGAAGTCACAAATCTGGTAGTTTGTACTTAGATTCAGAGGCAACATGTGGGCGATAACTGAGCAGTACTATAAATAAGAACTAAATAAATAAGAAACATATACACCTGAGGAAGGTCGGAGGGCACAACGTTCGAAACGTTGTGATAACAACAAGAAAGGTGAGGATAATAGACAGAATAAATAGTGTAAATAATAATAACTTATCTGAGAAATTCATACGGATATATATATATATATATATATATATATATATATATATATATATATTGATAGATAGATAGATAGAGAGAGAGAGAGAGAGAGAGAGAGAGAGAGAGAGAGAGAGAGAAACTGTGAATTGCAGAAAAAGACCAAAGGAAAAAAAAATCTGCTGTTGTCACACCATAATCAGCAATCGAGATAACAGCAACCGGCAAATATTTTTGCATCCAAATGGATGTCATGAAATTGAGAACGTCATTTGAACCACTTCTGAGTTCCATCTTCACAACTAGAAACTTAGACTTAATATGTCATAAATACAAAAAGGCACCTCACGCACTCACCCAACCCACATATCCATATAATTATTAATAATAAAAATTAGTAAAAATACGCTAATTTTACCTATTAAAAATTATTTTTATATTAATATTCTTTAAATATTAACGTATGACGTTAAATTGAATTTTTAGTGAGAAAAAGTTTGAACTATTAACTAGAGCATCGATAAACACGTTGGGTTTCTTTTAAAATCATTTCATGGTACAAGATGATGATTTAAGAAAATTATCAATTTTATTATTAATCAAACATATTTTAATTTGTATTTGCAATAAAAGTTATTGTAATAATTATTATTACTCACATTATCTAATATTACTTAGATCAAACTCAATAAGAAATTAACAAATGAAAAAGAATGATAGAATAGGAGAATAGAAGAATAGGAAAAACGATAAAACTTTCAACATATTAAAGTTATTAATATCAATGAAATAAATTATGCAGTTTTAATTCTTATAATTATTTCATGAATAATACTTAATTTATCAGGAAAGGAAGACATTTTTTTAGAATAGAATTGCAAACTGATATAAAAATAAAGTCATTTCTATTTCTGCGTTGACGACTGACACCAATTTAGTATTTACCATATAATTTTTAAAGTTTAACGTCATCCCGCCATAAAAAAAAGATCAGAAATAGTCTACTTAGTTATTGAAATAAAATAAAAAATGAATGTCCCCTTTTTGTGCACTTAGTTTCCGTTTTTCCAATGGATTTTTTAAAAAAATAATAATATTTTTTTAACATAGTTGCTTCTTCCACGCATTTATTTAAAAATACGTAAAGGTGGCAAGCCCATATTCTCTAGTGGTATTACAATTATTCTGTAAATAAAACAACTTATAGATTTTTTTTCTTGTCCATTACATTCAATGAAACATATGTGTGTGTCTGTTTATATATATATATATATATATATATATATATATATATATATATCAGGAAGGAGGGTTCCGAGAAGTTAACAGTCACAGGACATATTGAGCATAAGATAGATAAAGCTTGTCACCTATCATTTTTTTAAGCCCTAGCTAGGCGGGATGCCACTAGCACGCAAGGGGTTACAGAGAGTTGGAGCGAGAGCAGATAGGAATGATAGAGGAAGGATAGTGGATAGATCAAGGCAACTGAGATGTCGATTGACATTACATTTGAATAGTTGGAGATTAAAGCTATCAGGGAAACAGGAGTAGGGAAGGGAGTTCCACAGGTGAGAGGTGCGAGACATGGAGCTATTGGAGTAGAAGAGGCGGCTACATCTAATAGTTTCAACAGTGAAAGGGTGAGAGCGGGATGCCAGCCTCGTAGGACGCTTGAATTCGCGAAGTCTTGGAACAGCGAAAGCAGCTCATCGGAGTAATTACTATGAAAGTATTTGTAAAAAAAAAAAAAAAAAAAAAACAGAGAGAGGCGACGGCACGTCTGTGAAAGAGTGACTACAGACGAGATGCCAGATCAGGGCCAGTTATATTGCATATCCGTCTCTGAATCTTATCAAGAACCCCGAGGCAAACAGAAGGGGCTCCAGACCATATATGGCAGCAATACTCCATGCAATGGCGAATGGTTGATTTGAAGATTTGAATGATCGATTCCGGAAACTCTAAGGAGTTTGTGTGAGTGGATGGCAGAGAGGAGGTGTCTCACATCTGCAAATGATCACCCACGTTCTGAAGAGATGTCGTATATAAAAGGAAGAAAAATCTATTTTTTATTGGGGTTTACCTCATCATCCAAGGACGGAACGCTGATATTAGAGAAAGAAAAAATACTTCAGAGATGGAACGAATATATCGGAGAAATCTTCCACGACGAAAAAAAGCAACCGGCAATAAACAGAACTATCGACGGAACGGGAAAATTAAAATCTGATGTGGGATCTGCACAGAAAAAAAAGTGGCAGGGCCAGACGGAATTGTAATAGAGATGCCGGCAGTCTTAGATAATTTCGGTACAGACAAGATTATAGAAATAATGAATGAAATCTACAACAGTGGAGATACACCTGAATGCCTAAGTAGATCTGTTTTCATATCACTGCCTAAGAAACCAGGTGCAAAGAAATGTGAGTTCCACCGAACACTCAGCTTAATGAGCCACATAACAAAACTCATCATCCGAATTCTGCTGAATAGAACTCGCAGCAGAATCAGACCGGAAATAGGACAAGAACAGTGTGAGTTCGTCAAAAATACTTGAAAAAGGAATGCCATATTTATACTCAGGATGCTACCAGAAAGAGCAATATAAATGCAGAAAGACATGTATTTTTGTTTTATAGATTATGTAAAGGCGTTAGATAAAGTACGCCACAAATATATGTTAAAACTGCTCAGCAACATTGACGCAATTGGGAAAGATATTAGAACAATCAAGAAACTATACTGGCAGCAAACCACCTGCACACGGATCCAAAATGAATTCAGCAGATATACAAAAATAGAAAGGAGTGTGAGACAAGGACGTGTCTTCTCGGCGGATTTATTCAACCAATACAGTGAGGCAATTCAGAGAGAATTATAAAGTCTTACCAGGATTCATTATTGGCAGCCACAATCTTAACAACATAAGATATGCAAATGACACAGTGTTGACAGCAGAATATAGGCGATTATGGATCTCCATAATTTTCTGTGCTATATAGCTCTTAATAATTTGTCTTTTTATTATTTCACCTAAATCTTGTTCTGCTATCCATTTATTCAAGCTCATCAAGTAGGTCTCTTTTGCTTTCAATCTGTCCTGAGAGTATCAGATTTTCTAAGCCCTCTTTCCTCATTAGATACCCTAGAAATTTTAACTGTTACTGATGTTAAGTATCTGGTATCTCGACTTCAATCACATTCTCACCGACGTGATATAGCTTCCCACTACCTTTTCTACTAATATTTTCATGGCAACTACGAGATTTTTTCCCTGGTGTCCCGACTACGTGACTACTACTAGGTCCCACACGTTTACTGTTGAAATAGTTAAATGTAACCGCCACTTCTACTTCAACAGTTTCATTTCTCGCACTTCACACCTGTGGAACTGCCTTCTTACTTGCTACCATGATAACTACAATCTTCAAAAATTTAAATGCAGCGTCAACCGCCATCTTCTGTTGATTTGAACCTCGTTCATCTTTTATCCTTTCCTCAGTTCCCTGTCTTTTCTCTCACTTTCATTCTGGGTAACCACGTGCGAGCTAGTTGCACTCCCACATTGCTTAGGGCGCAATTCTTTGAAAATTTTTTCCTTTTTGTTTCCATTTTCTATAAAACTTCGCCGTTGCTCACATATTCGGTCTATGGTATCCTCAGCATACTTCTGGAGAACCAAATTTCTGTTGCTTTAAGCTTCTTCTTCATCTTTGAGGAGATTGTCCAGCATTCGCTGCCATACGGGCGGACAGATATCACGTAACACTTTAGTACTCTTTTCTTTGTTTCTAACGAAGTTTTTCTGTTTTTTTAAATACTCTGTATCTTTGGCTATCCCAGCGTGTATTCGGATTTCAGTTAAGTTCTCTATTAACACATTTCCCAGATATTTAAATATTTGTAGTTTGATTTTGTATTTCTAATTTGCATTTGCTTCTTTTGTCCACAACCAAACATTCCGTCTTTTTGCAAGTGATCTTTAGTCCTTTCTTCTCGCTTTCCTTCACTACCGTCTGTAAGAGATTTTGTAGTTTTTTTTTTCTGTGTCTGCTATCAGCACCGTGTCATCCGCATATGTTGATAAGATTGTGGCTGCCTATTATGAATCCTGGTAATGATATTCTGAATTGTACTGACAGCCAAGTTTTAGCATCCAGTGTAGTGTTCTGGTGGTCGAAAAACAGGATCAAAAATATTTCAATCCCTGATTAAATCTGACCGACTTGACGCAGCCGTAAAAAAATATTTGGTCCGAAAAACGTCTTTAGTCATTGGGTGCTTAAACTCCAGTATAAAAGAAACCGTTAAAATATATGATAATATCCAAAACACACAACTTTCCCGCCGACATTGTGAATAGAAGCGAATCGATTATGATCGCCCCCGGAATGGCGTATTTTTTGCTAGTGAAATATTGATTACATACGATTAGACTTTGCATAATTACTTTTGTTTTCTGTTTATATACTCAATGTTTCAGTTTTTGAGTTGCATTAGCTTTGCTTAACTATTAAGTGTGTGCAGTGTTTTCCAGTGTAAAACCTGTTTTCAAACGTATAATCAGTCTCAAGTGCGCTATCAACGTTTGCATATAGCTCATAATTAGGTTTATGACAGTGTCAAGCCGTCTAGTTTTAACAGGGATATGCTGGTAGCGTGACATGAGTGTGGGAAGAACGAAAGAATCAGACTCAATTCCCAGCTTAGTCTTCTGTGTTTGCTATAGCGCGAATGCACTAAAGCATTGAGGAAAGATATGATTTCATTTTATTTCTGGATTAAATAACATGGTATATAGGCTGGTAGCCAGTCTAGGAGAAGACTATTTTATATTCAAATCTCTGAAGAAGGCAAAAGGAAACTACTCCACTATCATTCCCAAGAAGTCATTGAAATTCATAGATAATAAAGAATATTTGAAGAGCCATGTTCACCTACTTATGGAAATTACATAATATTTAAAATATAATAATAATTAAACATATTAATTAATACATAACATATACACAAAAATAAAACCAAACTTCTCGTGAGCAAGATGAATATTTTATGGAAATGGTTACAATTCATTAGACATTTAATTCCCGCTTAATTTGTCTGTCAGCAATGGCTGAGTCAAGAGCAGATCATGCATCTCCCAGAATTTTTACATTGTGCTCTACATTTTTACAATGATTTTCCCCCTGTACAAAGACCAAGAGCCACTCGAGGTAAAGAGTCACATAGGAAGAGGTACAGTTCATGGGGGGGTATGTAGTTGCTTTTATGATTGATTGATTCGTTTTTACGGTTTATCAACCCTTTGTATTTTATTTAGAGCCTGAAAATATTTTCAGTATGTAAGAATTGTTTTGAGTTAAGAATAATTTATTTATACAAGTATTACTAATTAACCCATATCTGGGAGGAGAATAGGTGGATTCCTACATTTCCCAAGGGTATTTGCACCTAAGTGAATATAAGCGGTTACTCCTCTAGGTTTGACGTTGTTTAACTCCGGTGATCGTACGGAAATCAGTGTTTCAATGTGATATTACGGTAAGCCTGGTTTATGTGGGGAAGGTAACGGTTAACCCTAGCCTTGAACAGCTTAAGATTGTTTCCACTTGGGTGTCGGTCCCGCAAAGCAGCTATTCATGGGAAGCTGCTGCTTGAGTGTAACTTACATCTCACCAATGGAATAAGAAGGGAATTAAGCTGATTGACAACTATGTGAAGGTTAAAATCGGAGGAACTAAAGAATATAGTTTGTTTGGACACTTTCATTGGAAATAGCCATAGAGCAGATAGAGTCTTGCGAGGTTTCGTCTGCGAGTAAGAGGTTGTAGGATGCTTTCCCAAATACAACAATCTTGACCTCTTCAAGTCTAGGATTAATCATTATCCTTCCTGCATATCTCAATGAACTGTACTTTTTGCCTTTCTTACGCTCATACAACACGACACAGTAACCTTCTACCTTGATTTACACTTGGGCCCAAGGCAGATGAAAGGATCTCTTTCCCTCGAGTCTATAATATGCCTCCTCCACGCTACTGTATCTCAATTTTTATAAGGTAGTATTCATATAAAATACAAGTTTTATTGTAACATAATTACGTACAATAATGAGTCATGTGCAATATAGGTAAAAAAAATCCAAGTAGAAATAGTGAAAATAAATACAATGTATCTAAATACAAATTTGACACATGTCATAATAAATCATTCCATCTTAAATCAACAATGTTTTGAAGTGATTTTTAACATTAACTTGAGATTTTTTTTCCTGCTAATGATTTTAACATATTCAACATTATGGATAAAAAAATAATGAAATTTATATACTGTCTTTTCGTGACTTAGCATGAGCAAAAAAAAATTCGCGGATTTGGACGCCCCCACGCCGCCACAGAATGACGTCAAAATCCGCGAAAATTTTTCATTCTTAAAGAATCAGTTGTACTTAGTTTTATTTGTAACGTAGATAAATTTAGGTAGAAAAAAAACAAATGTTGATAAGATGGTGAGGGTCACAAAGCATTTTAAAGTTTTATGAGTAAGTAGGGGACATCAGTATTCACAATCCATTTACAGATCATAATTTCCATTATTGATGACACTTTTGGAGGTGTAATGGTTAACAAATTTGTCTCGCGAGATCAATTAGTAGTGAGTTCGATCCTCACTGGCAACTCAACACTTTCGGCCATGTGCAATATCTAACCTCCGCTTAAAAATCCTTCGAGCACTTCGGCGTGTTGCAGTGTTTAGTATACTTGTCTGGCTAGATCAATTATAGCTGAGTAGGGAATTAGATCCTCACTAGGTGTCTTCCATACTTTCGGTCTTGTTCCACATCTAAGCTACGCTTAGAAAATCATTTGAGCACTTCGACGCTGTGTAATGGATAGCAAGCTTGCCTCACTAGTTAAATTACGATTGAGTAGTGACTTTGATCCTCACTAGGTGTCTCATACTTTCGGTCTTGTTCCACATCAAAGCTACGTTTAAAAAATATGTTTTCGAGGGTTTTATCTGAAGTTTTAATTCTTGGTATAGAATATTGATCTTTTGTTAACGATCATTCTTTGATTACCTTTGAGCAATTATATCATTACATGACGTTCTTCGTTGGCGTTACACTAACATGTCGAGAGAATATAAAAAAAAAAAAGTTTTCTATCAGTAATTTAGTTTGGGATCAGGTTAAGTACATTTAGATGTTCTAGACCCATCTCTTCGCATCAGTACGCAACATACAATTTAGTGCCGTAATTTACTTAAAAGATATTTAGAGTTAATATTACAAAACTAGGTACTTTACTGATTAACTTCCACTTAAAAGTGCTAATGTTACTCATTGGCAGGGCTCTATGAACGATGCTCCCAGCTTAACTATCGTTGAAAAACACATTAATTACGTAATAATTTTCTATTTTTTTCAGCATGCGTTAATTAATGATGTGCAATGAACATTGATGACGAAGAGCAATGTACGCTGAAAATTTAAACATAATTTAGTAGCCAAATTTAATCACTCTAAGAGGTTATGATTAAGATGAAAAATAGTTTTGATTATTTTTTAATTATATTCTCTACGCATGCTCCCAGGCTAAATGCATGATGGGAATTTAGGAAACTAGCTTATTTTTGTAGCTATACTTTTGGTATTTGCTGTGCCAATCATGGGAGTGAATTAGTGTTTTTTTTTAAAGATTGTTTAATACAAAGTATCTATATTATGCCATATTGTAAAAACAGCGTTCAAAAACCTAATTTTGCAATGTATTCATATATCAACAGTGTATTGCTAAGTCTACTGTAATGAAAAGTTAGTTTACTGTATCATGCTGGACAATTTTACTCACCAGGATCTGCAATATTATTGGTCCTAGCCAGGCATCTCGGCTTCAGTCATTTTCCACCGCCATACTTTCAAGGTAAATGTTGTGATGAATTTTCCTCTTTGGAACTTAGATTTTATGAATTTAAGTACAGTACGAGATTGGTGGTACGATCTAATCATTTTACTGTTGAAATGGCTAAATGTAACCGTAAGTTCTATGCTAACAGTTTTTTCTTTTACCCTTCACGCTAGCAGAACTATCTTCAGGCTTTTGATCTTCAAAAATTTAAATGTAATGTCAATCGTTATCCTAAAGCCCGTTCTGTCATAAGTTTTTTTCTCATATTTTCTCACACATAGTAAACCTTTGCGTCTTATTGGTGTCATTGCCTTGTTTGTGGTGAAGTGATTAAAAAATTCTATAAAAAATTCCTTTAAATTCCTGTATTAGCTTTTAGTACTTGCTAGTACACTCTACATAATAATTAGAGTGAATGAAAATTTGACGTTTTTGTTTCATATATCCCGATTGACACAAAAAACTAGTAAAGCATTTATAATACACTCTTCCATAATATAAAACTCAATGTGACTTTATTATAAGAGAGGCAACCCGAAAGTTACGCTTTCTAATTTGTTATGTTGGCCCCAAACAATACCGAGACAAATCTTGGGATTATGCTAGACAAAGTTAAAACTTATTACTAATAAAGCACAATTTTGTCTTCCTTGTTACAGATAGCAGCTGAAGTGAATGCTGGTAAAATGAAGTAGAATTATGATATAAAATTCCTTCATATAGAAAAGAATTCACTCGTTGATTTAATCGGGCCACACTGAACGCTTATGGAGAACAAATAGTAGATGTGAGCAAAGTTAAGTGGTAATTAAAGCATTTTAGCAGAGGTGACAGCTTAGTGTGCAAAATGGTGGATCGCCTCCGCTAGAGAAAATTTTTAAGAGCAAAATATGGAGAAACATTTTTATCACTAGTCGAAGTGCACAGCTAGTGACAATCACTGCGTGCAAAAATAGTCTTTTGAACCTGATAAATTGCGCTATTTACTGATGCTGTTGCGATCCAGGGATAAGTTTTAGTTTCCGTGGAAATAAACAGGAAACATTATTCTGGGTTTTCCCTCGTGTATATATATATATATATATATATATATATATATATATATATATATATATATATATATATATATATGTAGAGAGAGATAGAGATAGAGATAGAGAGTGAGAGAGAAACTGTCAATAATATATTTAAACTGTCACACTTTGTATATATATATATATTCACCTCGAATCCTTGCCTTAAACTCAAGGTTAGATGACAAAGGTCATGACCTCTCCAACTTCCGACGTCTCACTGAGCAAAATTTCAATAATATACTCATTACACTAAGAGAAGTGTCTAGACTTATCAAAAGCCTCCAAAAACCCACAGGTCAAGATAAAATTCCAGGGGTCGTCCTTAAGAATATAAACCCAGAATTATCCCCGATCCTAGCTAAGTTATTTAACCACTTCTTGAAGGAGAAATCTTTCCCAAGCCTGTGGAAGGTGGCAAGCGTATGACCTGACTTCAAGAACGCGGAAAACCGATCTTCCCACTGCTAGTATAGACCCATTAGTCTCCCCTGTATCATCAGTAAACTTTTTGAGGCCTTAAACAAGAAGGTCGTCGAGTACGTCATTGCACTAATGAGAGGGATCGGTGCACGCACCGAGGCCAGGGCAACCGACGGTTGCGGATGCTTGGGAATTTTTGTTTCTAGCCCGGGTGTACGCGCTCGTGCTCCCCACATTAAACCACTCTTGTTTCACAACCTGACCTCGTGTGTGTGTGGGGGGTGCTGAATAAATACTTATAGAGAATTATTGAGGCCCTTGACAATATACGTACCGCAAGGACCATAGCATTTGATATCTCGAAGGCCTTCGACAAGGTGTGGCACAAAGTTTTGCTATACAAGCTATCCAGCTATTGAATCAGTGAAAGGGTTTTCTCTATCATAAAATTCTTTCCAACAGGTAGATCCATCAAGGTAGTTATTAACGGTCACTCCACTAAGACCGAAGCGGTCAGCACAAACGTCCTTCAAGAGTCTCTTCTGGGACTAACCATCTTCTGATGTATATAAATCTACCTATGTATATATACTCCGATCATTTATATATATCTATGTCGATGATACGACGATGTACGGGCGCACCATTAAAACTCCTGACGATCAGAGTTTGGCAGGTGAGCTCTCTTCTGATATAACACTAACACGGAAAACTAGCTGGTTACATTCAATGCCTCTAAAACAATACTGGTTATATTCAATCACCGCCGACCAAACCCCGAACTACCGCCAGTCACGATGAACGAATGTCCCCTCGAGGAGGCACCGTGCCATGAGAGGATATAGGGCCTCAAACACACACGATATATATATACGATCCATTGTTAAAATGCGGGTAAAATGATCGGATCCCTGTAGCTGACTCCTCATTCTATCTAGGTTTATAAGAGCCAGATCAACCCAAAAATGGATTATTGTTGCCTTGGGCGGGAGATGACTAGACATCACTTTCCAGTGTTGATAAAGTTCAAAATCATCTCCGAGTCCTTGGAGAAGAATTATTTTCCGCCTTCCAACCTCTCTCTCATAAGAGAGATAAGGCGAGTTTCTCACTGCTCTGTTGCTACTTTCTTGGAAAGTACTCGAACTCCATTCCTTGGTTCTGCCAGTTCTAAACTTCACGGCTAGGTCCTGTCATATCACTTACGTAACAGCAAACCACACACATTCCTTCCGTATTCCATCGGCGAGAAGTAAGTTCCTCTTAAACAGCTTCAACTGTGCAATAGACTCCCAAGAGAATATTTCAACCGATCACTACATTCTTAACCTGTTCAAGTCTAGAGTCAACTGTTATCTTCCCCTCTTATTCATTTAAACTACACCTTAACGTAACCCCCTACCTCAAGTGGCTCTTGAACAGGGTGAACCATACTGTAAAAAAAAACCCCAAAAAAACAAACAAAAAAAAAACTGCTGCGTTATAAAAATCTTTTAGCAGGAAAAGACACGAACATGAAAAATTAATTCTCCACCATGATTACATTGCTGTGCATGGCGTTTTAGGAGATTGCAGGTTCTTGATTCAGAAATCTTTTCCTAAAATGGACCATCCATTTTATTCGCTAGAGACTTTTGTGAGTTTTTGGCTATTATCAAAATTTAAAATTGCCACTAAAACGCTAAAATTTATTGACATCTCTATTTTCCCGCAATGCATAAGTACATTACTGAAGGATTTTTCTTTTCCGGATACCTTGTTCCAAGAATACTCCTACCGAGAGCATTTTCATTTCTCGGAGGGTATAACTTGAAAAAGTGGGTGAAGGAGATCAGCAGCCAAGAAGGACCAAGTAAGGAAACTTTGCTTTCACAAGACCATTCCTGAAATTTAATTCTCACACATTATATGTAAGTAATATTCTGCCTTCGCAGATCGAGCAGAGTTTGAAAGTTAAAAAGATAAAAGTTTCAAAGCTAGCGGAATCTTTAGGTGCTGAGTAGAGATTGCAGGGAGAAATTATATATATATATATATTAAAGCGATGGGGTTTATTCCTGCTTCTATGTTATGTTTGCCTATGAGAAACTCCAGCACTCCTAAAGCCAGTTTTCTTGACATAGGTCTCGTCACTAGTATTCCATGATAGACGAGTGCAGCACGCTCAAAGATAATTCTTTACACTCAGTGCATTGCAACTGAGGTTATTTAACTTATTAAAATTCACAGCTACCCCAAAGTTACTTTCCCATAAGTGAATATAAGAAACTCGCCTGGAATTCGAATTCAGCTCCCCAGTTTCTTATTCCGAGACGTTATCCATTAACCTACCTGCACACCCTTGTTAGCGCACTTGTTATTTCCAAGGTGCCACCCATTTCATAACTTCGATGATTGAGGGAAGCCGGTGTTTCAACGTACTATGGACGTAAAGAATAAAATCGTTATTTTTTAGAGGATATAGTATAATGATAAAATCAGTGAAAAAAGGGGTAATACTTTCGATATAATGAATTATAATGACAATAACTATGATATTTTCAGCATATTAATGTATAATGACAAAAGGGTTAATATTTTCGACATGATAAATTATAAAGTCAAAAACGAAAGCGATATTGACAGGTTTTGATAATCATGTTACACATCTCCGATGTTGTGAACTTTGGTTTGAAATGTTTACTTGTTTTTGCTTTTATTGATAAGAATCAAAGAAACCGAGAAAAATATGCATCTAAGTCAAGAGACCAAATAGACTGACAAAAAGAAGCCAAAAAGTTACATTTGGCACCTATAGCAGGTGTCTAATTCTCTGAACGTCAAACAATGTCGCTCTTTCGGCTCTTCCCAGCTAGTTTTAGTAAAATGTTGCTTTGCTTTAGCTTAGATCTGATCACATGAAATGCGAGGTGAAGAAGTACAGATCTATAAGAATTTATAATGAATTCCGACAATCAGATGGTATCACATTAGTGCATCTAATGATGGTAGCGGTTGCCCAAAAGTGATAGAAAGTCTCAGCTCTGGGAGTGTGTTAAGTCCATTGGCTGGCGGCAACACATACGATTAGATACCACCCGACCGACTCGGTGGGCAAGAACAAACGCACACGCTCATAATGCATAAAACCACAATACGTATGAAAGCGTTATGGGTCACAGATAGACAGACACACTTGCAAGAAGTCATGTCACATTCGGCGCAATATCTTATTTAATCGGCTACATTCGTATATGCATCTCTATTGATGAGTACACCGCGGCGCTTTTTACAATGATGCAATACATATATTCGCTAAAACGTGTGGACACTAACATATAGTAAGACAGATACACTAACATATATAAATATATGTTGTTTAAAAACTGCAATATTTATGAGGGGAGAGTGATCAGAATCGTGAAGAGTGAGTTTGTAGTTATAGAGAGTGTAGACATAGGTACCAACACTGCCTGTAAGTTTCACATCTCAAGCAATCTTCAGATCCCATGCATATAGATGCAGTGACACAATATACGAGGATCACTTGAGATGCAAAACTAGAAGTTACCATGCAGTGCTGAATCATATATATATATATATATATATATATATATATATATATATATATGTAACGATAACAAAAGTATATAAATTCAAACGTTCATAGCATTAATTTAAAAGAGGCTTAATACCAAGAGTAGAGCAATGAAAATATATACTAGTATTCTATACATTATATGTCTTTTTATTTATATTTTAAATTTAAATTTTAATATTAATATAATATTTTAAATAGTTTATTTGTTTTGCATGTCTAACCTTTTTATTTCTTAAAAGTGTCTTTTATTTTACATACTACGTTTAATTCTATTAAATAATGTATCTGCTTTTTTTTTAATAACGTTAAACTTTGATCGTTGCATACTATCAAGAGTGTTTTAATGTAGCAAGCATTTCCGGTTGAGTTTAAATCTTTCGGGATAATTTTTTATCTTAATGTTAACGTTCTTTCATTGGCTGAATTGTTATCAACAATAAATATTGTCCTCCTCTTTTCCTTCCTTCTTTTTTCTTTCATTCTTTCTTTTTCCTTTTTTCCGTTTTTTCGTACTCATGTTGGTCTTTCTCCTATTAGTTTTTCTATTCTATTCTCGTCTATTTTTTCCTTCTTTTTCTTTAGAGTTATAACCTGTTGTTTTTTACTTTTTTTAAAACTCTTATATTTCTCTTTCTTCTTTCTTTTTTTCCTTTTATTGTCTTCTTATCCACTTCTCTTTGCTTTTACCTGTTTTTCTTCTTTTTCTTCTTTTACCTTTTTCTTTCTTTCTTTCTTTCTTTCTTTCTTTCTTTCTTTCTTTCTTTCTTTCTCTCTTGTTTTTCCTTTTATGGAAACCCTTTATATATTTCTTTTCCTTTTATGGTGTTTCCTCTATGTCCTTTAAAAAAAAAAATTAAATAATAAAAAAAAAAAAAAAAGAAAGAAAGTGATGTTTCATAAGTAGCTTTATTTTTTTTTAATAGAATCTTTTATAACGATCTTTGTTCCTGACCTGTCGCGATGAAGTCGCATCAGAAACAAAAATGTATCTTGAGTACTTGTTTGTCCGTATGTAACATCTTTATAATATATATATATATATATATATATATATATATAATATATATCTAAACTATATAAATATATATACATACATACATACACATACATATATATATGTGTGTATGTATATATATATATATATATATATATATATATATATATATATATTATAAAGATGTTACATACGGACAAACAAGTACTCAAGATAAGTTTTTCTTATGTATTTTTGTGACAATTATTACATAAGATCGAGTAAATTGGTCCCACAGGTTTTAGCTTATTTTTTGTTTAGTATTGACTGAATCTTTTATTGTTTTAGATTTAGTAATAACAAATATTATGTTAACTTTAGATAGATTCTTTCCAGTTGTAGATGTGATAAACTTAGTTGGTAGGACAATATAATTTTTTATTAATTGTGTTTGTTAGGAGCGGTTATTTTTCTATTCTTGAATATTTTATGAGATTTTTGTTTGGCATTGCATATAGCAGGCAAAATTTGCAACCCTCAGTATTTACATGAAGAGAAGGAATACATTGAAAACTCTTTCCATCTTCTTTGGTACCCTAATTTTATATTCGATACATTTAGATAGACACATAGATGTAGGCATATGTATATACATGAAAATAATCGTAGAGATTTTAATATAAAATTTCTTTTAATTCCCATTTGAATAAGCAGTGTTAATTCTTTTAATAAATTTTTATCTAATACTAAAAGTGATTATGCGTTATTAATATGCCTTCTCAAACAATATTAACTGATTTTGAGGAGACACGGTAAAAGAAGAGGCACGTTGGATAGTGGCTTGTATTGAGGAATCGGAGAGCTGAGTTGGAATTCTAGTTGAATCAATTACATTCACTTACGTGCTAATACTCTTGGAAAATAGCAGGAGAGATTGGTTTCTACAACCTTGAGATGGCAACCGGTCTAGGAGAAGGAAAACTCTGAATTCAAACCTGCAGAGGCACGTTTGTGGCATGCAGTGCACCAGGTCTCTGTATTCGGCGCTTCCGAAAAGTGTGGTTGGTTTTTCAGAAAGCCTTCACCACTATAATCAAATGATATATGCGGATCTCTGGCTGCCGGTTCCTGGGAGCTGCGTTGTTGACACGCATACGTTAAAAGAACGATGGAAGAGTGCAATATATATATATATATATATATATATATATATATATATATATATATATAGGGTTAGTTTTCGTAAAATGAGGTTGATTTTAAATTTAAGTAAATTGTTCATTCGTCGGTAATTTACAATCGTCTGATAGGATGCTTTGATACGCATCGAAACAAGATGGCAAATGTGTAGGTATTTTGACATGTTTTCGCTGTATTGAGCACTCTTAAATTAAATGTTACGAACGTTGGAATTGTACTCTATTGGTTCTCATCATACATGGATACACACACACACACACACACACACACACACACATATATGTGTGTGTGTGTGTGTGTGTGTGTGTGTGTGTGTGTGTGTGTGTAATAATCCGTTGGTATACAATCCAACTGAATCCTATTAATACAACATTAAATTTTAAATATTAAAGCTGATTCACACACACAGCTCAAAGTTGTAATTAAACAGAACATCATATTTTACGCACTAGGAATTAAAATTACATTAGGTTAATGATCATTTTTCCCCTTGTAAATTGAAATAAAGTTTACAAGGCTTTTTCAAACCATTCAATGAATGATAAATTATTGAAATTAAATTGGCTTAACAGAAGAAGCAAAGAAGGGAAGAAAACTGGTATTGAGAAAACTATTTTTCTAAAAAAATTGTTTTAAGATAAAGATTTTATAAATTTCAACCGACAGTAGCACTGGATGGTGTGTGAATGAATCCTGAAATTTTCCTTATAAGGAAACGGTAAATATTGGGCTTTGTATAGGATGAAAATTCAGATGAATACACTGTATATCCTACAGGTGTATAAATAGACGTAGACAACCGCACATTGGAATAAAACCATCCTGCGGTACATTATACCGCGCAGGTTGTAACGTTTTTGGTGAGATAACTGGACAAGTCAGGCGCCATCATGTGCTATACATGTTCAGTGGGGGTAAGGAATGACACTGACACTGGTAGACGTAATACACACTGTTTTAAAAACGAAACAAAACGGGCGTCTATTTCCATTACCGTTACCATGCATAGGATATCCTAATTATTTACTATATATAATTTCATTTTTCGGAGTTCGATCCTCAGTGGGTGCCTACTACTTTCGGCCTTGTGCCATGTCTAATCTACGCTCGGAAAATCACTATTTTTAGGTTAATATAGGAATAATAATTATTACTTCCTTAAGGTGATCGTTTGTGTGAAATAATATGACTTGTCAAAATATAGTTGTCGTTGGCGGAACACGTTTACGACTATGGAGATGTTCAACGACATTTATTCTGTGAGAAATGAAACTTACGTTGGATCTGAAGAGACGTCCGCAGACACCGCCGGGATGGGGTGGTGGTGGATAGGAGGGTTCAGGGGATGGAGAACACTGGCTTTTCTTTTGTCTCTTCGTCTCTTCTATTTATCTTCTGATGTTTTCGAAAGATGGTTTTTTTTTCGTGGACTGCTCTAATCTAATTGGTTCTTTGTGTAGTTTTCATTCCCAATTGACCGAATCGATTTCTGCCCTCAGCAATGTGTTTTTGAGTTAGTCCTTGAATCGACAGCGTGTGGATCCACATGGTCTCTTGCCAGGTGCAAACTCTGAGAAGAGGATTTGTTTGGGTAGGTGGATGTCTGGCATTCGGGCGAGGTGTCTGACCCATCGAAATCGGTGGCGAGTCATAATGGTTTCCATATTTGCGCGGAGGAGAACTTCGTTGCTCGAGTTTTGTTTCTTTTTATTGTCACTATATATATATATATATATATATATATATATATATATATATATATATATATATATATATACGAGATGTCAAAAATCATTCGCACATTCTCCAGGATATATCAGATAAATGTTTTTCTTCCCCATGTGTATATATATATATATATATATATATATATATATATATATACGGTGGTAGTATTCGACGTATGAGGGTCAATCAGCTCAGTTCCTAGAGTAACCGACAGCCCAGAAAACAGCACATATAATTTATTTTGGTGTAGGCTTTGTGCAGAAGCAACCACACTTTGTAAAAGGCTGAATACAGCGACCTCGTGCACTATGTGACCCAATGTCCCCAAACGCATCTCCACAGGTTCTTAATTCATAGTTGTCCTTCTCGTAGTCTAGTTGCCATCCAAGGCTATAGAACCCAGTCTGTCCTGCTAATTACCCATAGGTGAAGGGAGAAGAGGAGGGTTCATACCTTTCCCAAGGTTATTAGTACGTAAATGATATATATATATATATATATAATTATTTATTTAAAAATACGATTCCAACTCGCGACATAAGAGGTCTCATGTTTCAAAACAAGAGCCGAAAAGTTCAATATAATTATTTGAATTAAATTGAATTAAAGTAAACTCTGTTCTATCGTCAAGCGATTTTTTTTTTGAATAACTTATTTCTGAAATTTACGTGTTTTAATAGTATATTCATAATTGAAATCAAAATCAAAATTTCCATGGTAACAACCAGGGCGGATTGTTTAAAATAGGTAGGGGTGTGTTTGGTGTTAATAATAAGTATCAGTATAGAGTTACTTTCATAGATGTCAAGTCAGAGTAAGGTGGGGGTGTCTAAATTTGAAACGGAAGATGTTTTCGCCTAGTCTGGTTTACGTGTCTATGGAGATTTATTTATTTTTTTTTTTTTTTTTAAATTTTATTTCTTTATGAAAGGGATTTGTGCATATAAAAACTGCCGTAACATTTGTTTTTTTTTTTTTTATGCCGGTTAATGACATTTGAAGACTAAGAAGACAATAAATTGATAACTATAATAAATTGATAACTATATTAGCAATAAGATTGATGATATTTGTTATATATTAATAGTCCTTTTGAGTAAATTGAAGCACAAAGAAACAAATTTTAATGTCGAAATTTTAGGACATTTCCACTAAACGAGAAATAAACAAGGAAACTGATTGAGAGAGAGAGAGAGAGAGAGAGAGAGAGAGAGAGAGAGAGAGAGAGAAAAGCGTAGAGGGAAATAAAGACAGTCCGATGCAGAGAGATTTCAAAGGGGTGTCATCTTAGATAAAGGCAGTTTTTTGTAGTGAGGGTCTAGATCAAGTTTTGTGACCGATAGCTCTTTTGAGATTTCAGTAATTTTAACAGAGACTATATCACTTTTCTGATAACTATGTAGGAATGGTCATTGTCTGAAATGTACAAAGTTTCAACATAAAGAAAATGATTAGTAAATCAGTGTAATTTACACGGTTCATGCTAGTAGGTATGAAATCAAAACGTATATAAACATTTTTCGCTTCCACGTGTACTAATCAATACTCAGATTAACCATTTCATCGTCATCACGATAACTTATATACAAAAACTGAAAGTGTAGGTATGTTTTGTCTTTATACCCAACTTTACCTAATACTATATCTCAATTGCCCCCAATCTAGTACTCTGCTTAAATCCATAAAAACAAAATGCTTTATACGAAATTCACCAGAACAATTGACATAAAA
>CAHIKZ030004573.1:875000-897500 GCA_903632075.3 Acanthosepion pharaonis | reverse complement strand
TTTTTCTTTGTGATCTGGTTCTAAGATTTTCTTTTGTGACTTCTAACCAAGAACAATTTATTTTTGAAGAACGACTTAGACTCACACCACCAAAACAAGTTTTACGAATATCGCCTGAAGATACACCAGAACCAATTTCTTAAAATAAAAAATACAAAATACTTAAGATGTTAAAGACTCGCCTAACAAACGCAAAGTGTCACGTATCCATATAAGCATAGTAAAATCGTTGGGAGAAAGATTCTGTCCTGTATTCAGCAACCAGATATAAAATATTGTTATTCTTTTTGACACATTTGAACTTTTCAGTTGTTACTTCATTTTCTTTTACATATAAAAGACTTGTGCGGTATTACCCTTGTTCGGACTCGACTTGAAAATTTCATTGCGGCCCGGACGACTGATTGATTTCGTCTACCTAAGATCAAATCACAACGTGGGTAGGTTAGACTAGAAAAAAATCAAAACCTCAGTTATTTGACGAAAATTCGTTGACGTAACCAGACATTGGAGGCGAAAGAAAAGAAAAAAGGGAAGATAATTTTGTTTTCCTGGGAACGGCAGCGTTCAGGCTGATACCGAATCTAATGAATTCCCCTCCCGAAAAGATTGGTGATCAGCAAAAACCTGTTGTTAGAACGTCAGGTTTGGTGCCGCGACCAATAATGGAAAGTAATAAATTTTCCTATCCGAGAAGATCATTGGTCGTCGCAGGACAGAACGGCGACAGGGGCAGAAGAGCACGGGCTGACGTCATATTACAAATTTTACTAATTACTAATTTTTTTGAAGAACTTGATTTGCCCTGGTGAAATTGGGACGCGTCTTATAACCCGTGCGTCTTATATGCCGTCAAATACGGTAGTTACCATGGCTTCACTACGGACATTCTACCACATACGCAATAAAGACTGATGTATTTTGTGTTAGGACACATCCATGTCTTTAATATATTAATTAATTAATTAATATATTAATTAATTAATACTAATTAATATATTAATTAATAATTTATAATATATAATTAATTGATTAATTATATTATAATTAATTAATTATGTTATAATATATATATTATATTAATTAATTATAATATATAAAAAATTAATTAATATATTAATTAATTAATATATTCATTAATTAATTATTACTTATTTGTGCCACAATAGATTTTCCAAATAGAGCCCCCTTTCACAACGCCAGTCGAGAAATCTTGTTTTTTTCACAATACCTTGTCGGCTGTTAATGATTTTCACCACCTCGGGTAAATGTCAATATGAAAACATCACAGCTGATTGTGAGCACCCCTTAAGCTACAAAGACACATAAAGGGTCTGTTCATGTCTACACGAACATAATTTGGCCTTTCAACTTCACTTACTTCTTGCTCGTGACTGAAGCTTCAACACTTTTTATGTAGTATGCAACCGACAATAACGTGTTCTCTTGTTACAGGCAGTAGCTATTATTCTATATATGATTGGTTATAATATTTTGATTTCTCTCTTACCCATCAACAAAGACGATGTAACACTATCTTTGTCAAATTTAGTTTCCTCTATATATAAAGATTTATATGAATATATACCCGAAAATATCATGATCGTGACCAAAACCACTGACCGACTATGAAAATGAAGTTTACTCATATCTATCTATCTATCTATCTATCTATCTATCTATCTATCTATCTATCTATCTATCTATCACAATCTGTTCATATCTGTCTGTCTGTCCATCTCTCTTTCTATATATATATATATATATATATATATATAGTCAAGAATAAATGGCAAAGTGTAATAAGAAAAATGTCATTTTAAGTAAAAAAAAAATTTATCTTTCGGAAAACAGTACGTTCGTAATATATTTTATATGCGAAATTCAGTAAAATTTACCTCATTTGGATATTAGAAAACTTTAATCAAGACGTCTTTGTTAAGAAATTTATTGAAGCGATTATTTTATTGTTTCTAAACATGAGAACAAGCCATGCTCACTTTAAGAATTTAAAACTTTTAATTTCTTGGAACTTCGAATGGATGCCTCGTCTCTCTTTGAATTCGGAACGCCATAAATAAAATAAACGTTTGAAGTTTAAATTTGAATGCACTTGAATCATGATTAACCAATGAAAATCAAACAGCACAAAAGTCAAAATACTAGTATTTCTTTCTTCTTTTTCTCCATATCTCTTTCTCAGAAGAAGTTTTAATAAAAATTAAACATGTTAGACTGATAAACTTTTCCTATTTGTACTTTATGTTATCACTTTAACAAGTTGTGGATTGTAGAACTGGGATCAAAACTTAACACAAGTTTTATGTTGAAAGTTGTTCATGGTTCAGCACAAAGAATTTACTATGTAGAGATTTTCCAAGCGTAGCTTAGATGTGGCACAAGGCCGAAAGTATAGGGCATCCAGTGAGGATCGAACTCACTTTTCTTCTTTTTTCCAAGCGTAGCTGAGATGTGGCACAAGGCCGAAAGTATGGGACACCTAGTAAGGACCGAACTCACTTTTCAGTTGTAATTGATCTAGCGAGACAAGCTTGCTAACCATTACACCATGCCGAGGTGCCCACGAGATATTGCTATGTATATAGGATGCCAGTTCAAGGCTACAGTTTTTAAAATTCCGTCTCTATTCTCGCTACTTCACGAACTTTTTATTGCTTTAGAAAACGACAGAAAGAAGAAAGCGAATCAAAATCTGTCGAATCTTTTACTCTGTGACCGATTTTTTTAATTAAATCCTCTAGATGCTCTTGTTTTATCATTCTCTTTCGTAAACAATAAGAAATAATGACGAGACAAATTAAGAAGCAACCGAATTCAGTTATCTATTTCTACCAAAAAAAGCAACTGATGTTTCATTCCACAATAAAAAACAAAAACAAAACAATAACGAAGGCAAAAGCTTCCCATACCCTTCTATTGTGAGGCCGGAAACTACCAATACACAATAGACTCTTCCAGGTCTATATTAAGTAGGCGACATAGCACTCTAGAGAGAGACTGAGAGTGACAGTGAGAGTCTAGTACGACTACCAGTGTTGGACACTAACTTATAGTAAGCTTTGCTTACACTATCTCTGTAACCTGTTGTTAATATATCTTTCTTACATCTAATCCGTGTTCCATGTTTTCCTTCTGTGGTCCCAACTTTGACCCCACATCAGTGGCGACGACGATTTTAGAAACGCACTCACGGCGAAAACTAAATACCTTACCAATCCCACATTTGGGTCGACGAAGAATTCTAGAAACGCATTCAATCGAAAAGCCGCAATACTTTGTCAGTCCCACAACAGTGGCGACAGAAAGATTCGAGAATTTCGTTCTCACCATATCAATACCGACAGTACTCGAAAAATACACAAACTCCACGCGTTCTCACAGCAGTATTGAACGTGAAATTAAGCGGGTATTAATACATTAGCGATTTAAATGCTAAACACCCAGCGTCTACATATATTCCAATACCAAACAGCAATGACGAACTAGCGATTCGACATCTACGGAATATTAAAGTCTGTCCAAATAACAACACGAGAACGATTTCTACACACCCACATACACAGAAAAAAAAACAGTTGTTCGTAAAACAAACTGACAATACAAGAGCTTGCTACTACCATTGTACTCAAGTTTTCGGAAAAAATTATCGAAAAAATTTTTATGTAACTGAGTTGAACTCGGGCATAAAATTATTCTCCCCTCAAATTCACTGAGGTGAGTTTTCTCTTTTTATGACTCTATAAAAAAAATACATAAGTTAAAATTAACGGAACCACGGGAAAAAAAAGCTAAACACATAATTGGTTTAGTTTAACTAATTGTCTGTCGATTTTTTTTTCTGTAAAAGAAAAAAAGAAACAAAAATCTATCAAGATTTTTTGTGTACCTCCTCTTAGTACACGTGTTTCAAAGCAACAAAAAAGCGCTGTCATTTTTAAATATGGAAGATTTGCAAAAGTAGTTGCCCAAATGTTAAAACTAAATTTGGATCAGCAACAAAAATCAGAAGAAAGACAACTATTTTTGGAATTACATAAACAACAAATGGAATTCCAAAAAACTTACGCTTCAGAATGCTGAACTACAACAGAAACAACTTAAAGAATTACTCGTAAATGCATTAAAAGGCTCAAACTCTGAAAAACATACAATATTCTCTCAGAATACAATCTACATTTCAATGGAAACCTTTGAATGCGTACCAGAGGAAGACAAAACGTTCCAGGCTTTTTACAGGCGCTACGAAGATATTTTCAACGTAGACTGTGAGCAATGGCCCAGTAAAAAGAAGGTACGTCTACTATTGAGAAAACTGGGAACTACAGAACATAGTAGGTTCGTAGACTTCATACTACCCAAGAAAACGACTGACTTGGATTTTTCAGAGACTATCGGAACTATTCGGGCCTAACAGAACCTTGTTCCACAAACATTGGAAATGCCTGAACACAGTCAAAGACAACCAGCAAGATTTTCTAACGTTTGCAGCATCGGTAAACAAGCTCTCTAATGATTTTAAACTAGCCAAACTGACTGCCGATGATTTCAAGTGCTTAGTTTTCGTACAAGGTCTAGTATCAGCAGAAGATGCCGAAGTCAGACGACGGGTACTGACCAAGCTTGACAACGAACAAGGATTGACTCTCCAAAAACTGGCAGAGGACTGTCAAAGAGTAATATCTGTAAAGCGTGACTCAAATACTATCGAGGAATCATGTGTGGCTCAGATTAATAAAATCAGAAGTAAGTCTACCGCCTATTCCCCTAAAAAAGACAAAAGGCAAATCTCATGTCCTAAATTCCGCAGTAACCAAAACCCAAATAGGTTAAAGAAACCGCCCGAACCATGTTACCATTGTGGTAAATGGCATTGGATGAAATTCTGTCCAGTTAAGAACAAAAAATATTGTAAAAATTGCAATAAAAGTGGTCATACTTTAACTTCGTGCTGGTACGCCAACAGAACGAGAAAACCCAAAAATTAAATTAGGCAAGCTCAATCTGACAATATTGTTGATAGGAATTTAAGAAAATATGTAACAGTGGATATTTTCAATAAGTCCATTAAATTCCAGCTTGATTCGGGTTCTGATATTTCAACCATTAACTGGCGTACTTGGCGAAAATTAAACAAGCCGACCTTATTAAAAACGGATAAAACAGCAAAATCCGTAACTGGCGAAAAGATTAACATTTTAGGTGAGGTAATACTTACAGTAACATTAAATGGAGTTACCAAAAAGCTCAAAGCCTACGTATTGAAAACTTCAGTTAACTTATTTGGAACAGATTGGATAGAAAAATTCAATCTTTGGGATTCCATAATGAGTACATTTTGTCGCAAGATACAAAGTACAACGTCCAATTTGGTAAATCTAAAAAGGATCTCAAACAACAATTTCCCCAGTTTTTTTTCTGGCGGCCTGGGGAAATGTACTAAAATGAAAGCTAAGTTCAAGGTGAAGGACGGTGCACAACCGGTATTCAAAAAGAAACGGAATGTCCCTTTCGCTGCTCTAGAGCAAATCAACAAAGAGTTAGATAGACTCGAACAAGTAGGTATTCTGTCAAAAACAGATTTCAGCGAGTGGGCAGCACCTACGGTCTACGTAAAAAAGAAGTCCAATCAAATACGAGCCAACGCGATCAGAAACATGCCGGCCACAGATAACGTTCAAGCGTTACAAAGCTTCCTCGGACTAGCTAACTTTTACCAAGGGTTCATTAAGAACATGCAAAATTTGAGAGGGCCTCTCAACCAACTTTTAAAAAAGGATAAACCATGTTCATGGACCCCGGAATGCCAAGACGCATTCGAGAAAGTCAAGAAAACTCTTACTTCAGACCTCTCCCTCACACATTTCGACCCTAGTCTCGACATCATAGTCGCAACTGATGCAAGCTCGTACGGCATTGGTGCTTGCATTTTACATAAACTGCCAGATGGTTCGCGAAAATCTGTGGCTCACGCATCAAGATCTCTAGTTCGATCTCGACATGCCCCAGGTCTCTCCTGAAGTGCGACGCTCAGGAAGGAAAAGGAAATTTACTCAACCGCTCGACGTAAATCCCAAGAGGAAAAAGTATTAACAGTTTTATTTTTTCTCTCCTTTTTAAAAAGAAAACTCTTTGGAAGGGGGGTATTGTGAGACCGGAAACTACCTACACAATAGACTCTTCCAGGCCTATATTAAGTAGGCGACATAGCACTCTAGAGAGAGACTGAGTGACAGTGAGAGTCTAGTACGACTACCAGTGTTGGATACTAACTTATAGTAAGCTCTGCTTACACTATCTCTGTAACCTGTTGTTAATATATCTTTCTTACACCTAATCCGTGTTCCGTGTTTTTCTTCTGTGGCCCCAACTTTGGCCCCACATCACCTTCACAGAATCAAAGAATAGTTGAAATGGTTGAAATATATTTCTTAAAATACAGTATAAATTTAAACTAAAAAGCGAGGCTTCCTTAAGAGAATTAGAAGTCCTACTAGGATTTATTATTAGCAGACAGATTTACGACCATATTCCGTTGCAACGTCGATTCCCGTACGATCATTCTAGTTACGCTGGTCAATATCTAGACGGGTGACCGTTCGGGTATAATAGGTGATTAGGCCGTAGCATAAGGGGAAAAACGTTGCATAGAGCTGAAAGGATAGGAAGTTTTGGAGAGCCGCGATCACTTACGTTCTGAAGAGATACAACGGATAAAACAAATCATTGATTATGATTGGGAACTTGCTGTTCGAAATGTCATACAAAGGAGATGAAAGCGGACTATGAATAAAAGGAATTTTGAATTATGACTGGCGTTTAATTAGGGTGTTAGAAATGTTTGCAGTCATTCCATGAGAGACGCATGCGCGTAGATACAGATTCAGTTACGTTGGAGTTAGGCGGTTCGCGCGGGAAATGGTCGGAGGTCATCGCAGTGGTGTTATAAAGGACAGACAGCGATTTAAAGTGGATCGAATGACTTGTGGGTGTCAGGAGAAAGTGGAAGGAAATGGGAAAGATTTTCCAAAGTGTTGAATGTTAGTCAAAGTATGCCAGGAGATGACGTCTGTTTGTATTTTTATGGCGGGGAAGATAAGTTGAAAAGGTTAGCAAGGCGGCGATGGGAATAAATATGGACAAATCGGGCAGATGTTTGTTCATTTGGCGTAAAAGATGATCACAGGAGTATTTGAACAAAGAGATTGAAAGTGGACATGAACGAATTTGAAATCTCTAAAATATACTCGAAACTCAAAGATATGGTAATTAGTGGAACAATAAATAAATAAATAAATAAAAATGAGAAAAAGATACCTTGAATATGATAGAAACGATGAAAAGTTATTGTCAGGTAAAAGGAATTTCGTTTCGTTATTTGTTGCACGTCAGTATTTAAAATCTGACGAGTTTCATTGTCCACTCGGCGGGGCTTGTAATAAACTGATAGTAACCCTTGCAGAAGGATAAGACATCCACTACCGAAGGACAAACTTCCGGGTGGATATTTTTTTCATACCCGGACATAAAATCAACCAATGACTACATTTGTTTACAAATTTAAACCGGATTTTCGTAAAATGGAAACCGAACTTTGTCTATCTTTTTAAGGCTGCTGTAAACTGGACCTATGTCAACCATTTTGAATTCTATGTAAACTGTGTCTATTTTTTGTCTTCTAATATAAACCGGATATATATCTGCACTTGTTAATCTAGTCTAAATAGGGCCTTGGTTTTCACGTTCTCCCTCCCCTTCTCTCTGTTGTCTTTTTATTTCTCATTCATTTTCTCTCTCACTCTCCCTTTCCCTCTGGTTGTATCCCCCTGCTTTTCTTTTTTTTTTTTCGTTTTTTCACATTTTTGTCTCCTCCATTCTTTGATTACTCTCTTTATTTCACTCTCTTAATGTTTTCAATTTCTCTTCTCCCCTTTTCTCTATTGATTTATATTCTGTCCTTCATTGTCTTTTTTAGTTCCCCCCTCCCTCTCATTCATGCTCTTTCTTCTACCTTTTTTCTCTTTTACACTCTACTCTCGTTTTCTTCACACATTTCTTCTCTCTCTCTCTCTCTCTCTCTCTCTCTAGTTAATTTCACTCTTCTTTTCTCTCGCTCTCTCTTTATTTATCTTATATTCATCACTTTCTTTTTTCTTTTTCTTCTCTCGCAGATTTATTTCTTCTCCTCACTTTCTCCCTTTTCACTTTCTACTTCTGTGTCTCTCGGTGTTTCTCTTTCTCTCCCTCATTATCTACTTTCTTTCTTTTTTTTATTCTCTCCAACTGTACTCTTTCTTTATTTTTATTTTTCTCTCTAACCTTTTTCTCTTCTTTTCTCTCTTTCAACCTCTTTCACTATCTGTATTGCTCTCTCTATATATCTCTTTCATTCTCTCTCTCTTCCTCTTCCACCTCCTCTCTCTCTTCTTCTATTGCTTCCTCACTTGTGGAATACCCAGTTTATTGTATTGATTACTGAGTGCAGTTAATCAATTTTTGCTGTTGAGAAAATCTAAATTTTGCTCCAAAATTTTATTTCAATGTGGAAACCGTGTTTGAATTTGTTAACCCTGAATAAACTTATTCATTGTAGATTGTCAGCACCAGCTGAGGCACGCTCTTCGTCCTCAATCGACAGTCCCCACTTGTCAGCGGCTTTGTCACATGTCAGCCGAAGACGCAGCAATAAGACATGAGCCGTCATGCAAAACCTGACAGCCACGCTAAGTAAAGTTCGCAATATGTTTGACCCTACAGCACAGAGGCAAATCCTGCGCGCCGACCCATTGAAGCAGACGTCAAAAACAGCCATTTGGTACCTCTCCAAACAGCTTCCTTTCTGCGGGACCATCAGCACCCGCCATCGAGTTGGGGGCTTTAGCCACACAGCTAAACATTCTGACATTGAAGCTAGTGATCCGTGTTCTCGCTGCCAAATAGCGGGAGACCCATGGGACCACCGCCAGCCAGATGGCGCAACGTCATCGTTGATGGTAATTTCGCACTCTCGGGACCTCTGTATTTCGGTAGGCAGTGCCGTCCAGCGACCAACCCTACATGTAACTATTAACTATTTTTACGGTCACACCATCATTTTCTTCAACCGACATCTTGTGTTTTCCCAGATGCGCTGTCATCTTTCTATTATTTGCTCGCAAGGCAACGACAAGGCAATGATTGCTTTGGCTGTCGTTGCTTTTTTTCCCTCTTTGCAATCATTATTTGGATAAACATTCTGGCTTGCTTCCAAGGCATTCGCTAGAGAAGTTCCCTGATAATGACATTAATATACACATTTATTCTATTTTATGCTTTGTGTACTGCGTATTTGCAGTGTAAATAGATCACTGTAATAGATTTCATATTTACGAATTTAAGCATAGTTAATTTAGATCCCTTAAGAAGGGGTGTAAGATAAAGTTGCGTCTTCTCACCAGCCCTTTTCAACCTCTAGAACGAGGTCATTCTGAGGGAATTAGAAGTCCGGACGGAATTTATTATTGGCGGACACAGTCTAAACAACATAAGATATCACACATTATGTAATGGACAAAGTCCGACAATTATTTTAAGACATTTTTATGTTTATACATTCTTTTTATAGATACAAATATTTAAGTAAATGCTTTGTTTTATAACATTTACTGAATGTCCGAGAAATTTTCACCGACAGGAATCGAACCTGTATCCTATACGGAACCGTCATATAGCCTGATGCGCCTTAACCGATTGGGCCACAGAGGAGCTTTCGGTTAACAAGGTCGATTTTAATGTATTTAAATTACAATCTTCCATGATTCTCTCACATTCATATCTGCTGGCGTATCCAAATGTAAACAAATGACGTCACACATTATGAAATGGACGAAGTCCGACAATTATTTTAAGATATTTTTATGTTTATATATTCTTTTTATAGATACAAATATTTAAGTAAATGCTCTGTTTTATAATAAACAGTATTTATAACATTTACCGGAGGACGAATATTTTCTATGAAAAATTCTCGGACATTCAGGCCAGTAAATGTTATAAATACAGGAGAAATATTAAAGATGACCATATTTGACGGCACATAAGACACACTTTCTTTTACTGAAAATATCTTTAAAAATTCCGCTGCGTGTTATATGCCATATGCAGACTTATTAATTTTACTAATTACTAATTTTTTCTTGATTTGCTCTGGTGAAATTGGGGCGCGTCTTATAACCCGGGCGTCTTATATGCCGTCAAATAGTGAAAAAAAAGCGAGAAGAAAGGACTAAACCTCAATTGCAAGAAGACTAAATGCATGACTGTTAGCAAAAGAACTAAACCAAAATGCAAATTACAGATTGGAGATACCAATTCCAAATAAGTGCAACAAGATAGATATCTGGGAAGCGTATTGACAGAAGAAGGGAAGTGCGACATGGAAATACAAAGTCACATTGGGATATCGAAAGATGCCTTCCCAAAGCAGAGCAAAGTATTAAGAAATAGAAAAAAATATAGTTAAAAAAAAAGGAAAAGGGTATTGGATATTTATGTAGTTGAGTTCTCCTTTAAGGCAGAGAATTCTGAACAATCTCATCACAGATGAAGAAGAGACTTGGAGCAACAGAAATGTGGTTCTAGCGGAGGATGCCGAGAATGCCATGAACTTATGAAAAGCGACGAAGTTTTAGAGAAAATAGAAACAAAAAGACACTTTGTCTTAACATCAGGAAGTTACAGTTGAGGCTTCCGGTTACATAATGAGGAAAAGGGGCTTGGAAAATTTGATACTCACAGAACAGATTGAACGTAAGAGAGACAGAGAAAAGCATCGCATAACATACCTAGCGAGGATGAGGGAATGGATGGTGGATCACGGTTTGGGAGAGATGGCAAAAAGAAGAAAAGTTATAAAGAGCTAAAAAGAGAAGGAAATTTTAGAGAGTCCTGATTGCCAACTTCCTAACCGTACATAGAAGAAGATGACATTTGTGTACCGGTATGATTAAATTATTTCCCTTAATTCCAACTACCATCACCGGATATATGGCATGGCATGATTATATACTTCCAAGTATTAAAAAAAGTATTAAAAATTCCTCCTTATTTTATAAGTTGAAAATTTCCCACAGACAAGACTATTGCAGACGGAGTTTGTATTGAGTCAAAAAAAAGTCTATGATTGAAATGAAATCAAAACTGACTCCTGCCCATAAAATTAGCAACCGCGCCCAAAACTAATAGCACCACCCAGAGAAAAGAAAAGAAAAGAAAGTAGCCAACACTTCACAAAATAAAGAAATGACATTTAAAGAGATGACTAGCTGGTGTACCTACTAAATATCTCGAGATTCTTGACAAAATTCAAAGGGTCTGCACTCTAATCGATCCTGACCTGGCATCTCGACTTCGGTCACTTTCTCACAAACGTCAAGTGAATTCCCCCTATCTTTTCCATAAATATTTCCATGGGCAGTGATCTGATGAACCTTCCTCCTTATTGCCTAAAATGCTTGAAATTAAGCGTGCTACTAGATTGGCAGTTAGGTCTCACCGTTTTACTTTTGATGCAACAGTCTGTTCTATTTTAACAATTTCTTTTATCGCACATTTTGCTTGTGGATCTCCCTTCCGAATTCTTGTTTTTCTGATACCTACGGTCTTCAAAAAATTAAATGCAACGCTAATCATCATCATCATCTTTCTTTCGGAAACCTGTTATTAAATTATCCTGTTCTTCACTAAAGTTTTCTCATTCTCTTTCACTCCCAGTACCCACTTGCATCCAAGTGGCATTATAGTCTTGCTTGGGGTGAAATGATTAAAAAAAAAAGCAACTAAATAAATGGCAGCCTAATGATTGCTTAGTATTAATATCTTGACGAAAAGTTATGAATAAATACCTGCACTCTGTCCCAACGTTACATGTCTTGTCATGTATGTTTCGTCACCGGCATGTTACCATAAATGATAGAATAAAGATTCGGATAAACCAGCTTTGGTAATAATTAGAGTAAAAAAAAAAAATGTTTAAAATATTAGCAGGAACCAATCGGAGATATAATAGATACATTTTTCGGTTGATGCAAAATACCCAACTTCATCTTTTGTAGAGAGTTAGAGAAATTTCCGCTGTGTTACTTGCTTAATGTGTCAAATGCAGAAAGACCCAATTGAGGTAGAAGGTCATTGAAAGCGATGTGTAAGATGAACATAAAAGGAGGGAAGCTGGACGTGAAGATTATGAGGATATGTAGGATAGATAACGACTGACCTTAGAATTGGAGAGGTTAAAATTAAAGTGAACGGGGAGGCATCCTCGTGGGAGCCTGTTCCGCAAAATAGCTGTTCGTGAATAAAAGTCGTTTGAATGGGAGTTTATTACAAGTGGAATAGGGACAGAATAAGTGTAGTTCGATTCCGTGAATCCAGCATGAGGCTTCTTAGCTATAAAGGTTTGAACAGATGGACTTAAAAATTAGAGCTCTTCCGAACATTCATCATGAAAATAGCGATAGATTATAATAGCGACATTTCGTTTGCGAGGAAAGAGGCTGCAGTATGGAAAATAGGTCATCATCAACTCTATCAAGGCTGGAAATTGATGGTAGAACTGTTTCAGTATAGATATTAACGTAAGATGGGGATGTAAGAAGCGAACTTTATGAGGATATATAAGACGGATAAAGATTGACATATAATTGAAGAGGTTAAATTTGTAGTGTTTTGGGAAATATCCACGAGGGAATCTCTTCCACAAAGTATAGGTTCTAAGGAAGAAGATGTCTGAGGGTTATGAAGCTTAGTTAACTCTGTGGACGTGGTATGACGGAACTTAGCTGTAAACGCCTGAACTAGTTGGACTAAGGAATGGAGAGCGTCTGAACATGTGACATGCAAATAGCGATAGAATAACGACAAGCTTGCCACATTTCATTTTTTGGACAGAGGTGTGTAGTTTAAAATAATTCATCGCCCAGAATGTCTCGTAAATGCCTTTGCCCGAACTATCGCCAGTCACGATAAACGGATGCCCCCTCAAGGAGACACCGTGTCTTGAGAGAATATTGGGCCTCTAACTCACTCCCGACCTCAAGTTGAACTCCTATACACGACCCAACTCTAAAGATTCAGATAAAATGATCGGCCCTCTGTATAGCTACAGTAAGTATATGATTCCTCATGTTATCCTCTACCTTTATAAGAGACAGATCAGGCCGAAAATGGAGTACTGTTGCTATATTTGGATGGGAGCTGGCTAGTCCTCACTTTCCAGTACTCAGTAGAGTTCAAAAACCTCTCCGAGTCCTTTTTGGAGAAGAATTATTTTCCACCTTTCGACTTCTTTCTCACAAGAGAGATATGGCGAGTCTCTCACTGATTTATTGCTACTTCCATGGAAAGTCCTCGGACAAAGTACATTCCTTGGTTCCACCAGTTCTATCCTTCATTGCTACGTCCCGCCATGCAACTTACATAGTAGCAAGCCACCCACTTTCCATTCCTATTCAATTGGCGAGAATTAAGTTACACTCAAACAGCTTCTCCTCGCGAACCACTTCTCTGTGGAACAGGCTCCCAAGAGGATGTTTCCCTGATCACTACAACCATAACCTGTTCAAATATAGAGTTTACCGTTATCTTACCATCTTATCTGTATAAACCACCTCCTAATGTAACGCTCTACTTTGATTGCCCCCTCCCCCTTGGACAGAGGGAAACTTCATTGTAAAAAAAAAAAATACGTTTTTTGATAGAAAACCACACCATTTACCTTAAAGACAGAAATTAAGAAGTCGGTACTTCTTAAATCCCCTGAAAATATCATCTAATTATCATCTCGTTAACATTAACGGCGATCTATCAGATAACGTCATTTCTGAAACCAGATAATCGGATAAGCGAAGACAAAAGATCAAAGATCCTGTACCAAAGCGAATGACAATCCTCAAAACACTCATCGCATCCCTACCACTTATCGACCTTAATATAAACTAGTGGTTACCAAATATTTTCTTATATTGGTCCGCATTTTCGGATTGAAATTTTGCTCGCTTCTCCCTAAATTTTATGTGATAGAAAGCACATTTATAAATAAAAAAAAGAGAGAGGGTTAAAGAGAGATAACCGTATATTCGAAGTCAGAACATTATTATTGATAACTCTCTCCTTCAATTTGTGGAGACTAGTTACTACATTCTTAATACTTGATATAATGCAAAAATATCACAATGAGAAGATCGGTCAATAATTATTTATAATTATTTACCCTGGCACGTACGCATGCAATTACAATAATCCATAATAATATTTTAAATTTGGAAATCATATTTATTTTTTAGCTTGTGAATTCTTTGAAGCTGTTTCAAAATTTTTGATTGTATTTCTGCCTCACCTGCTATCCCCATCCGCCTCACCGGCTATCCCCTTCCGCCTCACCGGCTATCCCCTTCCGCCTCACCGACTATCCCCATCCACCTCACCGGCTATCATCTTCCGCCTCACTTGCTATCCTCTTCCGCCTCATTTATGAGGCGCGTTGCACCGTCTGGAAACCACTGATATAGACCCCCCAAAAAGAGTGCTTCAACGTCAGTGTCCTCTACCGTTTCATCAGAAAGCGGTACAGTCTGGTTCACTCTAAACATCAACGATCTAATCAGGGCGACTGCCACCTATAAAGAAAGAGGGGTCTTTCTCATTCTCGATGTCCCAGCGTATCATTAGCTATGAAATCTCTCGCATAAGAAGGATACCATCTGAATTCATAAAAAAAGAAAGTAAACCTTCCCAATCAACATTCGCTCAGCGTTCATTTATTTTGAACATAAAAACCAACATTCTGTGCCAACTTCCACAGAGGAACGTAACAGAAATACTGGAACAAATGAATGATACTCTTATGAATGAATATGCTTATAACAAAAAAATGTTAGAAACATTTGTATTATATGAATTATATTGAAAAGTAATGTGACTGCAATAAATTAAATTTAACTGAATACAAATACAGAACGATTTTACTCTCACGTGTGGCTTTTCGGCATACTGCCATCGCCATATTGACTCAATATCCATTTTGGCTAATTTTTATTGCATTATTCTGGGTGTGGCCCACTAATTATTTACTACCACTCGATCGTTTGCGGGGTGAAAGTTCATTAAACGCTATTTGCTTTCAAGGCTGGAATATTTCTGTGCATAGGCGGGGCAACCCGTTCGGTTGGAAAATTTATCTTTGTTTTATTTGAATAAACCACAAGAAAATGCTCTCAATTCAGACGCTGAAAAACCAACAATTGTGCATATTTTATATAAAACGAGGAAACTGTTGAGAGAAGTTATGCAAGCATTTATCATTGGGTCTTGGTAAAAAAATTTATATACAGAAATAACGGTTTTCCCAATTACCTCATAGATCACAATATTAAACATTTCTTTCTAATGTAACCAATAGCAACACTCAATATATAGTCGAAAAAAATAACATTAAGATTTTCTATAAAAATCAGATGCATGGTAACTTTAAGCAGAATAATTTTTCCTTAAAAAATTCCAGTCGATAAAAACAAGAAAATTATATTACTTATCTGTTATAAAAGAAAAATTTAAAACTGCAAACCTCATCGCCAACAACAGTAACTCATTTGCAAGATCCAAATTACAGAGAAACAATATTATTTACGAATTCACACGCTCTTTAAGGAACTGTGATTTTGATCAATCCAAATTCATAAATAATTATATTAGAGATACAACAACATGCCTAACAAGAAGACTCACGTGACATCTCTCTGACAATAGTTCAGTTAGGTCTCATTTAAATACACATGGCGACCTACCAAACTTCATCAGCAAGATAATTGTTATAATACAAATATAATAGCCTCGTCCATATGTAAAAAAATGTTTTAGATAATGGAAGCATTATTACTAAAAAACAAAAAGCTAACACTCAATAACATCAGCTATGAACACGGCCACCATGGACAGAGTGTGTTTGAATAGTTCTAGATATATTTAAAACAGTTCATACATTTTATTAAAAGTAAAAATAAAATCACCCTTGATAATGGCTAAAAGTACAACCGAAAGTGCTCGGATATACACAACATCGGGTCAATTTCTCCATAATTTGTGTTCAGAAAAGAAAAAAAAACTAGAAGAACGCAAGAAAAATTAAATAAAAAACTTAACCTCAGTTCCATGTCAGTCGTTTTAATGAAACTTGTATAAAAAGAGACTGCTGCCTAAATACACAATTATATATATATATATATATATATATATATATATATATATATATATATATATATATATATATATATTAATTGGTGTATACGGAATAATTCCAATAACCAACAATTACTATTCTTAAAAGAGTGCTCTATACAGAGTAGAGCAGATATAATTATTTATTTAAAAATTATAACATAAACAAGTTATAAAATCACTACAAATATAGCCATTTTGTTTCAACACTTCTGGTTTATTATCAAGTGATGATATTTGAATGTAAAATAAATGGTTTTAAAAGTTTCAAATTAATTGAAGCAAAATGGCCATTTTTGTAGTGATTTTATAACATATTTATCATCATAATTTTTAAATAAATAATTATATATATATATAATTATTATATATATATATATATATATATATATATATATATATATATAATTATATATACACACACATATATAATTATATATATATATATATATATATATATATATATATATATATATATATATATATATATATATATATATATCGGTTGTAACAGCAAAATTGCCCATTCGTGTAACAACATGCGATAGTTGTCTATCCCACAAATTATTTAATATTTAAAAAAACACTAAACTAATTCGGTTTCTTTTTTTCCAGATTTTTAGATAAGACTTTTATTTGACTTGACACCATTTTTAGTAAGAATCATTTTCAGCCAACAGGAGAACAGGTTAAAACTATTTTGTGTCAGACCCACTGTCTTCCCAAGTGAGCAATGCCGAGAGGAAAAAGATCATTCCTGTCGTCACTAATGGTACTAACATTCATACTCTGACTTCCATCTTCAAGGAAACTTCCAGAAAACGGAGAATAAGTTTTAAAAAGAGGGATCAGTAGAGAGGAAAACTGGACCAGGAAGTCACAACAGGAAGATGTGATCATAATTTCAAATTAGAGCTAAAAAGATCAATAAAAAAGAATCAGCTCCATCCATTCAGTTTGGCATGTTTGAGATAAAAAAAAAAGGATAAAAAGAAATACTTACCTAATATACACTCACGTACACACCACCCCTTTCAATGGATAGTGAGTGATTGATATCTATAATTCTTTTTGTATAAATATTTTATTATTCTCCTTTTATATGCTGTGTTCTTCAGAACCTAGGTTATCATTGCTCTCCACAACTTCCTGTCCTTTGTAACTCTTAGTAAATTTGGTCTTTTCGCTATTTTTCCTAATCTTTTTCTGATAACCATTTACACAATATCGTTAGGTAATTTATGCAGTGCTTTTTTTTTCAACAGATCGCAACAGCTATTAGAGAGATGTGATTAAATATACGTTAAGGCTTTAAAAAAAGTTATTCAGTATTATTATTGTTTAGGTAATAAGCATTATAATATAGCACAAATAGCTATATTGTGAGAAAAAGAATTTTCGACGCTATACGCATTTTTATGTATTTACTGTTATTTTTTAACTTTTGTAAAAACGAGTTTCCTGTACATGTAGTTACGGATAATATCATACATTAATTACTAATTTTTTAAATTAATAACTATTTGTGTTCAGTTGTTGGCATTAATATCTATCTACTGATGTGATAACATTTTGTAATAATAAAAACTGAAATTTCATCTCTGATAGATGTCGCAATCTGTAAATCCATTCATATTGACTCTTTATAGAAATTTAACTGTGATATCAAGACGTATTCGGTCAGCATGTCCTTTGAGATGTTTCTGTTGTATCATCAACGTTCTAGCAGATACATTCTGCGGGCTTCTTCAGATATACCCACCGTGTTGAGAGAGAAGTATCTTTTTTCCTGTAGTACAAACTAAAAAATTAAAAAATAAATAAAAATGTGAACGGTAGCGAACGTAGAATTCAAAACACTCCCAACGATGCTTGTTAGGCAAGTGATTTGCTTTTCAGCAACTGTTGCAGTGCTTCTGATTCCGTGATCTATGTGTAAGGAGGTTCTTATTTTCTTTCTTTGCTAAGTAAAAATGACATACTGAGTTTGTCCTGAGCACAGAACGTTAGACTGTATTGAATTTCTCACTGGTCTATGCATCTACCGATAAGTTGATAACTGCCGGTCCTTTCTATTTTCTTACTCTCCAGCGGCATTCATTATCTATTTTTACTACATCGCAAGGAGAGCAAAGTAAGTCCATCTTCTCCCTCCCAGGGTTTTCCCACCTTTGGATATGGTTTTTCTGTATTATTCCCGTCCGACATTCAGGGGTCAACCGCTCATTCCCTAAAAAAAAAGGAAAATATAAGTAGGTAGAAACTACATTATTATTTTTCTTAATTTTGAAATATATTAATGACAAAATTGTTGAACTCTAGTGTCTTGTTAGGTTTTCTAATCCAACCGTTAAAAATGATATAAATCCTGAACAATTACTTCAATATTATTTAATAATTAGAACGTAATATTTGCCCCAAAACGTGTTTTCATCATGTTCAAGACTAACAGTGATCGTTAATTTCTTTTATTCATATTTACAATGCTTATCTAAGTATAGCCCTATGCCATAAGGTGGTGGTGTAGGATTTTAATCAAGGAACGTTTGCCTATGTAGCCGAAATCCTAGTTTTTATCTGGTCGAATTCATAAACCCCTTTAGACGCCAGAAGAATATATATATATATATATATATATATATATATATATATTATCACATCACTGAAAGCAAAGCGAGAATGTCACTATTATGCAGGGGGTTACAGTGAGAGGAAAGACTGAATATAGGGAGGATTAAGGAAAGGAAAAAAGTTGAACGGGATTCAAAAAAATAGAAGATGGCGATTGACGTTGCATTTATATTTTTGAAGATTGTGGTTATCAAGGAAGCAAGTAAACGGAAAGGTGTTCAACAGGCAGAAAATGCGAGAAAAGAAGTTGCTGTAGTTGAATTGGCGGTTGCATTTATCTGTTTCAACAGTAGAAGAGTGGGGCCTAGATGCGAATCTAGTGGCACGCTAAAATTCATTTAGCACCAGGTAAAACAGCTTTTCAGAGCAGTTATCATGAAAATATTTATAGAAAACACAGAGGAAAGCCACGTGACGTCGGCGAGAAACTGACTGAAGTCGAGATGCCAGGTTAGGGTTGATTACATTACAGATCCTTCTTTGGATATTGTCAAGAACCTCGAGATAAAAGCAGAAGCATTAGATTAGATATGGCAATAGTATTCAATACACAAGCGAATGGTAGATTTGTAAATGTAAAGTATGGACTCTGACAAGAAAAATCTTCTGGCGCTGCACAGTTACCCAACTTATATTAAATATCATAGCCACAAGGTAAGCAACATATTTGTCTATTTAACTATACGGTTTGTATGGTTTTTAAAAAACTTTCACGTAAAAAAAATTAAACTAGGCTTTCAATCACTAGTATTCAAAAATGAGCTCGAGTTACTTTTGGTAACAACTAATATATATTTGAATATGAATGCATATGCGCCTGCAATTATTGGATTAAAGATAATCTACCTTACACATGGATGAGATGAGCATTCGCTCAGATATTGAGAAGTTATCAGAGGTGACCTAGCATCTTGGCTTCAGTCTGTTTCCCACCACAATAATCTAACTTGAGCATTTTCTATAAATATTTTCATCGTAATTGTTCTGTGCTTTCCTCTTTGACACTTCGACTTTACGAATTTAAGCATAGTACTAGATTGGCAACTAGGTCTCATCATTTTAGAGTTGAAATTGCTACATGTAACTGTAGGTTCTAACAGTTTCTTCTCTAGCTGATCTAACCTTGTGGAACTTTCGTTCGGCTTTTTGCTTTCTAGTCAATATTGATCTTCAAAAATATTAATGCAATAGTAATCTTCTGTCATTAATTCATGTTCTTTTATTGCTCTCTCGCTCCTAAATGTTTCTCATATTCTTTCACACACAGAAATTCCTTGCGTCTTAGTGGCTTTATTAACATGTTTAGGGTGAAATGATTAAAAAAAATAACAATTCCTTATCATATATATGTAGATTGATATTTCATCGTGACAAATCACAGCAAGTATGGCCATTGTTCTTTAGTTGACGTGTTTGTTTCTTTCGCAGTTTTTGATTTCGGGCGTAAACAAAATAATTAAATGTTTGTTTTAACTTAAAGCAAATAAATTCTTATATGCTACTTGTAACAGCTGCCTTATAAAAATCCTGATGATTAAATAGTGTTTATATTTTACAAGGAACCAGCCCAATTTCCATTTTATACGCAAAAAAGAAATATTTTTTATTATTGTTCACCAAGGCCTAAGAGCCCCTCAAGGTATAGGTTTGCTAAATGAATTTGTTGTAAGGGCGCTACCGGGAGGGAGTATAAGGTGCATCTTATGAGGATATGTAGGTTAGATAACGGTTGACTCTAGAGGTTAAAATTGTTTTCGGGGTAGCAGCCTGTTGGGTGTCTGTTAAACAAAGTAACAGTTCTCTGATTAGAACTTCCTTCTTACTACTTGAATATGAATGCAATGAGGATGGGACGTTTACATGTCATGTAGGGTCTTAGTTGTGAAGGTCTGAACTAAGAAATGTAGAATGTCAGAACTTCCGCTATGAATAAAGCGATAAATTGGCGAGAGGCTTGCGATGTTTTGTCTGTGGATTGTAGGATGGAAGACAATTCATCACCCATGAGACCCGCAAAAACGCTTTTGAACACTGTCAAGTCTGAAAAGTAAGGTTTGTGCAGTTCCAGCACAAGTGTGGCAAGAATACTTTTATTTTTGGTTGGAATGAGGCTCTTGTAACGAGTAGTATAAGCAACCGGATATTTTCCAGCAATTCTTTTTCAATAACGTACAAGATTCAAGCGCTACTCGAGATAAGAGGGTTACACCCCAAGCTTGTTGATAATACCACAAGACGCATACGGCCAACGGAAATGAAAGACAAGAGAAGACAGCGGGAACATTAAACCCAATCCTAACAGGAAACAAGAAATAAACCTCTACTCCTGTTAAAAAAATTCTGAGAGAGTATGAACGATAGGCAAACTTGTCTATTACTATTGATGGAAAAAATTGTAAATAAATAGTAAATAAAAGTTAAGAGAGTTACGCAGAGGCATTAGAAATATGGAATTGATTAGATTTTAGAATGAACCTGACATCCAATCCTAAACATGAAACAAAGGATAAAACTCTACTCATGTTCAAGAGATCGGGGAGAATTGTGAATCGAACGATAGCCCTTTTATGACCTTGACTTCGAGACTCCTGGTTTGGACTGATGGTTTTAAAAGCCATAAATTCACCCGATTAAACAAAACAATAAAATGGGGTCAAAGAGCTAATTTGATATTTATTCAGTAACAAACGCCATCTCGCTGCATACATAAACAAAATTTTAATGATATTTAACCCCACCTTGATTCCATTCACATTCTGAGACACAATCACCAAATTCTATTTATTTTCAGAATTTTCAGAATTGGTGGAAGCACTTGTTCCTTCTTCACTCGAAGACATAGTTTCCTCTTTTAACCTTTGGATTTGGTTTCTGTAGCCTTAGCGACATATCGTGTATATGAGTTCCATTTGAGGTTTGGAGTGAGTTTGTGTTCCAAAGCGTTCCAAGCAAGGAGCTTCATTGAGAGTACGTACGCTCATCAGGATTGGGAAAAATTCAGACTTTGTTCTTCGATGATGATTTCCTCAAGGCAGCATAATGAAAAAGATTAGAAAGAAATATTTGTGCCTCCCAAAGACAATTGTAGACAGCAGAGTATATATGAAGCATCCTTTTTTCATGTATGCATTATTTAGACACACCTGAATTAAAGCGATAAGTGATCCTTGTTAAGAGGTCCTCGTCCTACAAGAAAGACGCTGGCTATTTTGAGTGAGGCGCATTCAGAGTTCCATTTCTAGAAACAATATATGTGAAGTCCCTACAGCCATCCCTCAGTAAAGAGAAGTAATCGCTCTTGAACCTGGATGTTTTTCACCCTTGAAATATATATATATATATATATATATATATATGAAGTGTTGACTTCAATGTTTACTTTTATATTTACACACACTCTATCTCTGATATTGAGCACTTTATCCTATAAACATAGCACATCTTAAGACTATATTTCTTCATATTATATATATATATATATATATATATATATATATATAGATAGATAGATAGATAGATAATATTAGTGGTAAATATACACATACATACATATATATATATATATATATATATATATATATATATATGTAAAACAAACAT